>JAPQRP010000029.1:25601206-25618876 GCA_037367295.1 Apogon hyalosoma | reverse complement strand
AGTTGAATTAATGAAGAATTTAGACCCAAGCAGAGCATTTACAGTTTATGTAGAGCACAGGGAAATGTTTGAAAATGACGAATTCCATTTAAAAAAGAAAAATATCACTCCTTTAAGTCATTTTATACAGTGCTTGATGAAATTTACCATTTTACCAAGTCGGTATTTATTTATTTATTTAAAGGGACAGTGCGTATTCATATACATGTAAATGTAAATACGCCAGAATTAGCTAAAGGCTATTTTCCATCCGCAGTCCCTGGCGGGTCAGAAGAAATAACTATATTGGAAAAAAATTGCACATAAATTAAAAAAATTAACACCACAATAGAAGAACTGGACAACTGGCTCACACTAATGACAGTAACAAGGAACACTGAGAAGACACAGAAGCAGGAAATTAGTGCCGACAGATCGGGTTTCTTTTTAGCTTAAGCCATCATCGTCCCACCCCTTTTGTCCAAATATGGTCACTTCTGTCACCAACAAGTCAACATGGCAACCGGTGAATCACTTTGTACTTGCTTCAAAATGGCAGCGCCGTCACAGCTGCATGTGTCTGCGGATTAAACCCAAACGAAAACAGAATTCTGAATGTTACGTTCCAATTCCTGTCTTAGATCCTCCCAAATCCACTTAGATCGTGCAGACTGGACCTTAAATATTAAGTCAGATCAAGATTTCACTGGATCAGCGGCTTCTCCGCAGCCCTCGTTGCTAATTCGGCTAGCTTCATGGAAATGAAATGGCTTTTCATTGTAGGAGAAACACGGCTCAGCACAGTCTTTAGTGCATTTAACTGTGAATAGTTAACGACCTGCACAGACGTGGCACTTTCAGACAAAGTGTTTTACAATTTGTGCCTAATTCACCCCTTTTCACACATTCACATGATGGCAAAACCATGCGAGGTGATTAGCAAAGCACTGAGACCGACTTGAGTTCATTGTCTTGCCCAAGGCATTTGGATTAACAGCTCCAGCTATTGAGCAGAAAAATATTATTTTTTCATGATACTTTTAGTAACTGGTTGATTTTGCTATGAAAATGACATTAAACATATATAGCAGGTTGCATCAAACGGGCTTTTCTGGCATGCACATCTGTTTTGTGACTTTGAGTTGCTTCTAGCGTCGTGCTTTACGTTACCTGTATGTTCGGGGAGCATTAAATATATCTCAAGTCCTTTTTTTAGTTGAAGTCAGAGGGAACTGAACATGCATGGTGAATTATACAAAGAAAATCCCATTTCAATGTCTCTGTTGATTTGAGGATAGAAAAAAAAAAAAAGTTCCGCTTATGATTATTAAATATTGAGCGGCAGAATCCTTGTTCCTGCTCTGATTTTCTGAGCAGAGTTTCCTGCGAAATGTGTTGCAACAAGTAGTCGATTTTTGGACTTATCCGACAGAAAATCAGTTTTTATTATGCTGATCGTTTCAGACGCTGCATCAGTATATAATAAACGTTAATATATTATTAACATAATATTAACTGATGCTTTATTTCTTTATATTTATTTCTTTTATGCAGATTCTGAAATGTATACGGACCAGCAAATACCAAAATATGTCAGCTTATTAACCCTTAAAGACTTTTTTGGTGCCTTCCAAATGATTTATTTTTCTCTACATTGTCACCGTTTACTATAATGTTACCCTCTGCATTTTGCATTTTTACTGTCTTTTCCTACATTTAACCCATAAAGACCCAGTGCTACTTTGGTGTCAGTTCCCAAATGAATTTTCTCTCTATTTAACATTTTTCTAGTGATTTATCACCATTTATTATTATAATATTACCCTCTGTATTTTGCGATTTTTTCAGTGTGCATTAGGTATTTTCCTATGTTTAATCCACTGATCATGTAGATGCTCAGAGCAAATTCAAAGGTTGTATCAAAATAGAGAAAACTGTAGAAAAAGTGACTTTTTCCTGCAAAAATATCGGTAACTGAACATAAAAACAAGTGTTTCCATTTACCGTCACTGATCCAACTCCGTGGGGTTTTACTGGTGAATCAGTGTTGTAGAGGATGATACTGTTTCCATGGTAACTATAGAGCCTCTGAATGTCCAAATGGGTCATATCTGATGACCATGTAAAGACGATAAACTATTTTACCTGAAATATCTGAACCTATTGATACGTTTAGTGGATCAGAAGTGATTCAGCATTTTAGATCAGTAGATGATTGTGGTTGCCAGTAGCTGTTTGGGTCTTTATGGGCTAATTCACTGATCATATAGATGTCCATAAAACATTAGGAAATTCAAAGGTTATTCTTTCAACCCTGGAAAACTGAAGCAAAAGTGATTTTTTTTTTTTACTTCGATAAAAATATACCATTAACTGAACATAAAGACAAGCATCTACCACCACCGCTATTGATTTAGTTTCCATGTTCAACTCCGGAGCCTCTGAACGTCCAAATATGTCATATCTGATGCTGCTGAAAAACTGTATTTTACCTGCATTATTAACATGTATCGACAGGACTAGTGTTTAATAAATGCTTAAACATGTTAGATCAGTAGATACTTTTGGTCGTGACTGTCTTTAAGGGTTAAATAACCATAAAAATCAGCTTCTGGTTGACACAGTCTGCGGTCTACTTAAACTTGATTTTTTTTTTTTTTTTTTTTTCTTGTGTGTTTTAACCACCAGGCACAGCTCGGCCCGTCTGTCCTCCTGGCGCTTTTACTTCATCAATAACTCGGCCTAACAGAGACGAGTCAGTGACTGGAAAAAAAAAAACAACAACAGCAACAAATTAATTTCTTAATGAGCTCAGCCTATTACTAATGATGGTGCAAAGTCACGCACATCTCTTATATCAGCAAATTCAAACTATGCGGCAATTAAAACTGAAAAGATAAAGCGAATTAGAGGCCGCGATGGACACTATACAGCAGTGGGAAGTAACAAAGTACTGATACTCCACAGTTTTCAGGTAACTGTTGACATTTAATCCTTATATTTTAACAAAAAAAAAAAAAGTACTTTCTGCTCCTTGCTTTTTCAGAACAGGCTTTTTAATTATTTTCAGTTTGCATTACAGGTCTATTAAACTCACAGTTCGCCTCCTCCGACACTAGTAGAGCATTTTCGGGTGCATTATCTGTGTTCTAATGATGATGTTTTTAATGTGTTTAAACGTTATTGCAGCCCCAGACAGAAATGACACCGCTGCTTCAGTCGACTGGTCTCTAAACTGAACTGAAATGAACTGAACGACTTTATTTACACCTATAAAAATAGACAAAGATCAGCTGTATTGCCAGTTCAGGCTGTAGCAGCTGATGTCGATGCGAGCTCACGTCACCTGATTCCGTTCTGAGCATCCTATTGGTTAATTTCATGCCGGATGCCATGTGTGCATCTGTTAAACTGATGCCTTTGCTGCTGTTCTTCACCACCCACCTCCACTTTTTCATTCTTTTTCTAGCTTTATATCATGTGTTGTCACTTATCTCTGTTCCGTTCTGGTCCCTATAGGGCAGGGCTGTCAAACTCATTTTAGTTCAGGGACCACATTCAGCTCGATACGATCTCAAGTGGGCCGGACCCGTGAAATAATAACAGTGAAAAAAAGTACAGTTACATTATGAAGATGTTTACGTCAGAGTTTCCTCCAAAATCTCAACAACCTGAAATGTCTTTAAAAAAACAACGATTTTATCAATATTATGTCTCTTTACACTTGTGCATTATAACTTACAGATCACAGTGGATCTACAAATACACAAAACATTTAGTAACAGGCAGAATATTGTTAAAATTGTACTTTTCAGATTCACATTTGTTCAGGTTATTCACTTGTAAAAGGATAGTTTGTAAATGGGTGCTTCTATGAAACTGGGTTCATTTTGGTACCAGCTTTTTAGACCCAATAATAAAAGACAATTGTAGACATATTCCCCCCAGGATATACCTAATGGTGACCTCAAATAAATGCAAAAAATATATACACTTGCTCTGAGCCATCCCAAAATTAATGAATTTTTAATCAAATAGTGGGGCCAAAAATTGGACCAAAATAGGGACATGAAAAGCTACCTAGGTGTCAGTGCATTAGATCTGGAAACATGGCTGTAAATGATCGCATATACCGCAATAAATAAAGACACTTTGTTAAATTTGACGATCCTAGTGGCTTTTCTAATCCAGACATGCCAGTTTTTCCATGAATCGGCAGTCTCATTCCAGGTTTTGCATGTAACCCATCGTGTCCACTTGCGTTACATGCAGAACCTGCCCAGTTAGACGTCTATAAATCGCGAACGATTTTGCAACAGCGGCCATTTTTGTCAAACGCTCTACTTTGAATAATTAGTTAAACTCCCAAAATGTATGTGTGAGAGAATAAAAACATTTAAAAATAGTAACGCGTAATTTTCGTGTCCTTTTGACCGTGTTACATGCGGATTTTTGTATAAAACTAATGTAAAATAATATCAAAATGGGTTTTATCTGAAAACTACTTTCTCTTTTATCTCAGTAAGTATTCATTTTTAAAATAGACCCAAAGTGCTTCCAAACTTGCTTCATAACATTAGTCTAGGTCTGGTTTGAATTTTTACCACCATGTCCTGTTTTTAGGGACCAGTTTCATAGAAGCACCCAATTGTAAACATTTTCCAGTAATTTTACTTTTTTTTTTTTTTTCACTAAAGCAAAAAGAAAAAAATGAATTTCTTATTATTTATATGTCATTATGATAGTATTCTACTGCTCTAATTCACTTGAGATCACATTGGTCTGTATGTGGAACCTGAATTAAAATAATTTTGACATCCTTGGTATTGTCAGTGTAAGTTTTGCATTTCACAAATTCATCCCTCAGACCGGGCCGGACTGGACCCTATAGCGGGCCAGTTTCGGCTGTATGTATGACGCCTGTGCTATAGGGGGTCTTGTTGCTGTTCTTCCTGGTGTAGCTTCCATGTCTGCTCATGGAAGAGCAGGAAAGTGTTCAGGCTTTTCAAGGACAGGGAGCCTCCAGACCACAGTCCTCCCACCAAATATACATGTTCAGAACAAGTCCTTTATTTTGATGAAAGCCACGACTAAAATTAATATATAGCATTTACAGGGGAACGTGTTGGCTAGAACATTTTGGGGTTGACAAGTGGCACTGCAGGCAATATTTTCATTAATTTCCTGAACCACTTCACCCTCTAGAGCAGGGGTGTCAAACGTATGGCCCGCGGGCCCGCCAAAGGGTCCATTTCAGTCTGTGGGATGAATTAGTGAAATGTAAAAATTACACAGAAGATATTAACAGTCAAGCGTGTCAAAATCATTTCAGTTCAGATGTCACATTCAGCCCAATTCAATCTCAAGTGGGTCAGACCAGTGAAATTCTATCATAATTACCTATAAATAATAAAAACTCCAAAGTTTTCCCTTTTGTTTTGGTGTAAAAAAAATAAACAGTAAGGCTGTCAAAATGTAATGCATTAATGTGGATTAATCCATCATCATTATTAATCTGAATATAAATGTTTACGTAATTAACCCGGGCGACACACTGGTGCAGCGGATAGCACTCGTGCCTCACAGCAAGAAGGTCCTGGGTTCGATTCCAACACCAGGTGGGACCTTTCTGTGTGGAGTTTGTATGTTCTCCCCGTGTCTGCGTGGGTTCTCTCCG
The DNA here is from genome assembly GCA_037367295.1 of Apogon hyalosoma. Lineage (NCBI taxonomy): Eukaryota > Metazoa > Chordata > Actinopteri > Kurtiformes > Apogonidae > Apogon > Apogon hyalosoma. The sequence continues at coordinate 25,613,220 of JAPQRP010000029.1, read as the reverse complement.
GGTACTCCGGCTCCCTCCCACCATCCAAAGACATGCACTGATTGGTTGATTGGTTGATTGGTTAATCTAAATTGCCCATAGGTGTGAATGTGAGAGTGATTGTTTGTCTCTATATGTCAGCCCTGTGATGAACTGGTGAAATGTCCAGGATGAACCCGTATGTAGCTGGGATAGGCTCCAGCGACCCCCATGACCCCAGTGAGGATAAAGCGGGTTCAGAAAATGAATGAAAATGAACGTAATTAACCCATCTACAGCTCAGAATGACTCTTAACAAACTGCCCCAGATGCGTTGGCAGAGACGTTCAAAGTAGAGTTAGCGTCGCACATGAACAAATGGGCAGTTGATCCGGTAGCGACAGGCAGCAGAACCGACCCATAAAGATGGAAGACGCTAAACAGCACATTGGCCTCTGGATGGATGCACACTCTGCAGGAAGGAGTTTTCTTTTCACCGAAGCACTTCCAGCTTCAAATACCACGTTAACACAAAGCATACCTTAGTCGGGGATTCTGCCAGCACTTCGGCTAACCCTGCGAGTCGCCCAGTTTGCAACAAACACTTTAAGTGCATATATATCCTTCTTTCTTGAGTGTGTTTGCTCATGCAAAATGAAAAGTGATTAATATAGATTAAAAATGAATGATATTTATGATTATGCTTGTTTGACAGCACAAAAAAAAAAGTTAAATAACATGAATGTGTTTACATTTACAAACTATCCTTTCACAAAATATGCAAATAACCTGAACAACATGAAACGTCTAAAGGGAAGTAAGTGCTATTTTAACAATATTTTGCTTGTTACTAAATGTTTTGTGTTTTTGTTGATCCACTGTGATCTGTGAACTAATGCACATGTACAAATGATAAAGCATAATATTGTTAAAATTGTACATTTTTAAAGGGTAGTTTGCAGATATTAACATTTACACGTAATTTTACTTTTTCCACATAGTAAAAGACTAGCGAGGTTAAGGGTTAACTCCCTTTTTTTTTTTCTTTTTAATTAATTAGACAAATTCAGTCTACATTTAACATTTTCCTAATACCCACAAAGTACCTAGCATTAGCATTAGCATTAGCACGTATTAGGAGCAGTGGAGCCACGATTGAAAGTGCTCAAGGACTAACTCCAGATATTCATCGGTATCTTTGTCAGGAGTATTGACAGTCGAGCTGACCTGCTTATACCTTTTTTTTTTTATGGCGGGGGACTCTGGAGGACCTGGAGAGACTGGTCGAATTCAGTACAGAAAGGCCCGGGTCCAGATGGGATTCAACACAGAGCCTTCCAGATACGAGGACTTAACTGCAAAACCTCCCATAGCCACACATCCGTCACTAGAGTTTATACTGAGTACACACCTACACACGCAAACCATCATCAGGAACTCACAGCCAAGTGTTTACAATAAATCCACGCGCAAAAAATGTGATTAGACGACTCAGGGGTTTTTCATAAGGCATCTGTCATAACAAGGTGATAAGGAAAATATTGATTCAATCCAGCTAAAATATGCAGGCACAACGTATGGAAAGTGTTTTGCAGAAGGAGGAGATTTCAGGGATCTCTTAAGGTGCCGTGAATACGAATCAGAAAAATATAAAAAGCCGGAATGTTCCGTAGTTTTCATCCTCTAAACTGAGACCCATAATTACGAATTATTAGAAGAGGAAAGGTTCCATTTAAGGAGTTATAAAAACAAACCGGTCTGAAACATCACATCGACCTGAATGACGGAGCAAAGCCTGAGATGAACGTGTCTTTATCGGGATTACAAGTGATGTGGCGTTAACTTATATGCTTCATAATCAGAATCCCAAATTTTCTTTTTGTTTTAATGTGAAAAAATATTATTACATTATGCCTATAAGTAGTGACATCTACGCATTTTTGAGCTTTAGTGCCAAAAAATAACATTAAATTATGAAAATATTTACATTAGCAAACTGTCCTTTAACAATAAAATGGGTATAACCTGAATAAATATGAACGACCTGAAACGTCTAAAGAAAATTAAGTGCAATTTTAACAATATTCGGCCTGCTACTAAATACTAACCTTTGGAGATCCGATCCATAATGTGTATAAATGATTAGCTGAGGCAAAAATAAATAAATAAATAAAAATAAAAACGTATTTTTCATAAGAAATCTCGTTTTTTTTTTTTCAGTCTCTCTCTCTCTCTCTCAAATACACAACAGCATAAAAACTACCACATCCAGAGCCCATGGATCCCCACAGGTCAATGTGCTAGTAAACAGTTATTCAAATTATTTATTACATTATTATTTATCAGAAAGAAAAGTCTCCCTTTGAAATGTAAAAAAAAAAAAAAAATTGATTAAACTTTTGTGATAATTATTGACGGAACAGCTGACAATTTACAATATATTTTTATCATGATAATAATTAAAAACATGTATATATAGAGAATACCTAGCCTGCCTATCATCTATGCACTTATCTCTGAATTATTTATTTATTTATTTATTTATTTCAAGTCACCATAAGGATATCTGTTCAAATATTGTGAAGTGCATCATTGAATTTGGGGTCAGGAATATTTCATTCTACCTTTAATTCTAGATAAGGAAATCCCTTATTAATTCCAGCAGCAGAAAAAATTACAGTATTGATCAGAAAGAGAAAGAAATATATTAACCCTTAAGGGTTTGAGCCTATTTTGGCCGTTTTTGAGTACTTTTGATTTTGCCTTTATAGACTTTTTTTTTTTTTTTTTAAACTATATCCATGTTTGGTATCCATTTTTCTTTTTTTCTTTTTTTTAGAACAACTTTATGTCATCTGCCTATTCTTTTTTTCACTTTAACCTACTATATCAACATAAAAGGCCAAAAAACACCCCAAAAAATATAAAATCCGATTTGAACGTATATAATTTATTGCATAAATAACACAAAGACGCTTAACAAACATTCTCAAAGACTTCAAAGGTGAATATTGGTTCTAAAGATAAGGTATATAAAATTAAAATAGTAATAAATTAAAACTATATTTAAATATTTGACATAAAAGCATATCTTTACATAGGCATTTTCTCAGACCCCCAGTCCTCTCGGTTTCTGCATCAGGTGTGTATGTGTGTGTGTGTGGGGGGGGGGGTCATCCTCACTCTTACTCATACACTCTAATGCAGTCTGTGGATTAGAATCTGCCAGCATTTTCCGTTTTGAAAAAGGACAAAAAATATGGTTAGAAATATAACCCCCCCCACACACACACACACACACCACCGCCTCATTTTCATACTTTTACATCATGTCTCCCGTTGTATTTGCTCTACGAACATTTAAAAAAAAAAAAAAAAAAAAAAGTGGAAGAGTGTTTCAAGTCCGCACTTTCAAATGCAGTTCTCCCCAGTGGTCTACATGACCGACTTAAGCTACGACGTGTTGAAAATGTCATGTGATTCCGTCACGGGGGCCGTGACCGTGGACCCCTAAGGGTTAATACTGAAAAATATTTCCAACAAGCGGTGCCAGGCACAACAAACCCCGCCCCTCGCAAATGTTTTACCTGATTTTCCCTATCTCTTATCACTGCGAAAACACACTTTTAGTCACCTTGACCTTTGACCTACATTCACCAAAATTTAATGGGATCTATTCTGGACCAGCTCGCACCTTTCCTGAAAATTTCATGGAAATCGGTCCGGTAGTTTTTGCGTAGAGTTCCTTACAAACAAAAACAAACAGACAAAAAAAAAAAAAAACAAACACAATACCCTCGTCTATCCATAAGGGGGCGGGGTAACAAAGAATTTAAGCGAAAAGCAGCAAACATAGATGATAAGAGCAACAAAGTGTTAAAAATGCTGAATCACACAAGACATTGAACAGTAAAAAAAAATAGTATAAGAACATATTTGACAAGTACCGTCACAGAAAAAATGATCAGACCAACCTTGTTTTTTTCAATTTCTTGTTCATTTTAATGCCTGGTTCAACTAAAGGCACATTTGTTTGGACAAATATAATGACAAGAACAAAAATAGCTCATAGTAGTTTCATTTCAGAGCTGATATCTATCCATTTTTCATGTTTTCTTGATAATAACCCAAAACACTTCAGTTCTTGCATCAATATCCATGTCATTGTACTGACAAAAACAGTGCTTTTATTCATTCCGTGTTTTCTTTTCTGTCTGTTTTAGTCACATGATCCCACACAGGAGTTAGGACTTGATTGCGTAACTGTTGTTTTTGATGACTCCTGACGGTCTAATCATTTTTTTTTTCCCGCGACTGTGCGGTACAGTAGTGTAAGAGGCTGATGTTGAGCACGTAGGAAACCGAACAGATAAAAATCAACATCAGCTGATTCTAAAGGCAGACCGGGGAAATGAACGGGACCGAGTGTCATGAATATCAAGGTCTGGAAGTGTTTACCTCCAAACCGTCTGCACCATTTTTGACAGCTCTCCCCTAAAGCAGTGTCGCCGCTCTGTTCTTTCCTGCTTCACCATGTGACGTCTTGAGGGGCTGCAAACCTGAACGGTCGCTTTCAGACGCGCTCTTTCTGATCAAGGAAAAAAGCAAAAATATGAGAGGATGGGTCTTTTCTTATATATGTTTTTTTTTTTTTTTTTCTCCAGTCTGTGGACACACCGGGGGACGCATCAAACGCACACAATAAAAAAAAATAAAATAAAAAAAAAGTGGATTTTGCATAAAACTGGTATGTTCCCTTTAAGGATGTTTCCCATGTGTGATAGTACACAGGCTTTTGGAAAACGCTCTGCACTGCTCTACAGAAATGGTGCCAGCCTTGAGATGAGGCATAATCACAGTTGTTGATGTGAGTGCAACACTTGCAATTCTTCTGTTCATTAGGATAAAAAAACAGAATATACATCAACTTGACACAAACAGAAGTCTTACATTCTGGCATAATTAATCACTCCCTGACACAATCTACAGCTAATGAGCTATCCAAATTGTAAACAGTTTATCATAAAATGCTCTTCAGATCTGCGCTCTGCACATGCTCGCTACATGTGGAATAACTATTCGATTATATCAAAGCCTAGAGCAATAAGAGCAAGGCCTTTCCACCGGTAATATCATAAATAATGTGGAAAAAGGCCAAGATTCTCGACAGAATTTACATGATGATAAAAACAAACTCTCAAGCTTCTGTATTAAACATGCAAACTACATGAATACAGCCCGAAAGTCGCAAATAATAAGTTAATTTTTTTTTTTTTCATATTTGCATTACTTTCACTTTTACTCCGGCCCTTTTTATGAAGAAACGCACGTCGTCTCCATTTTTCGGCTGAGCACAATCGGAAAATTACAGTCTATTGGACTTTAGAGAGGATGTGATCGATGCATTCCTGTGCTGCATGATGACATTGTACCCGTGTTTACTACAGGATGGTGAGTCCTGGCTTGTTACATTCTGCAGGGGACACAAATCAAGCTTCCATTGTGAGCTCGTCAGTCATCGCTGTGCTTTGGCAAACCGCTCCGCTCTCACAGTGGGGAGCTGGCAACACTAGATCTGCAGTGTCAAAATAATGATGCAACATTTGAGTCTCATTATGAACTTTTTCAAGTCCTGTTTCACAAAGCCAATGTTTAAAAGTGGAGTGCGGACGTCTATTTGGGGAAAAAAAAAAAAAGATTTGCAGGCTTTTCACACGAGTATCACATTATCTGTTTAATTAGTGTACACCATATGATGAATCACAACAAATATACAGGCAGACTTTAATATGAAATGGATGTAAGTAGCCGCCAATTACCAACTTGGACTAGAATATAATTATATTTGCAGATTTTGTTTGAAAGCATGTCTTTTGCACATAACCTTTTCATTTACACTTTGCATCCACGTTACTCAATAAGGAAGAGTAAATCATATTAGAGCCACAGATGCTGGATAATAGACGGACACAATGACGGCTCTCAAAAAGTGAAGCCAAAAACAGTGTGATCTGCCCCCTAGTGGTTGGCCACACTATAACACAGTCATAAATCCCATCTTTTTCAAAGATCAAGGTGAAATTTCTCCTTGTGGGACTAATAAAGGAATATCTTGTCTTAATATGTCAAGACAGCAGCCATTTTGATATGGGTAATAGGCATCACGGACAGACTTACGGATTCATGACATTTAGCCCATGACTCAGGTTTTACAGATCTGATGGAAATTGGTGATGAAAGTCATACGTGGCTTTAACGATCTGTGCCACGGACTGCAACTTTCCTGACTTGTAAAAGTGTATTTTCAAATAGACATATCATACGTCGCTCTTGGCACAATTCAACTGGGGTCAAAAAATGACTTGTTTCCATAGAATGTCTGACAACAAAATGGATACTGAAGTATAAATGCTTCTGTTGTGATTGCATCTTCAGTTAAATTCTGCCTTTGCTCGTGTTATTACTATATTACGACTTTATTTATACCCAGTGACTGTAAATGATCAAGTATGATAATGTTTCAGACATGGTAGAATGTTCAGAGGATATTTCTGAAACTTTGCTAAAATGATTGGCTGTGGTTTTCATTTTAAAACAGCATGTCAAACTAATAACGGATGAATTCTCTAAACCATGGGTGTCAAACTCCCTTTAATTCAGGGGCCACATACAGCACAACGTGGGCCGGACCAGTAAAACAATAAGCATAATAACTTTTACATACCTAGCAATCCAAATTTTGTTTTAGTGCGAAAAAAGTCAAATTGCGTAATGAAAATATGAATAACGTCAACAACCATGTAAACCTGACGTGTTAAGAAAAATGTGCAATTTCAACAATGTTATGTCGCAGCTTATTATTAACACATCTTACAGATCGCAGTGAAGCTATTATTTTGTTAAAATTGAACTTTATTTTTTTTTCTTAAAACATTTCAGGTTATTACCCCTTTGCCTCCCCTTTGTTTTTGGTTTGTTTTGTTTGATTGTTAACACTTTAGCAGCAAAACAATTGAATGAATTCATACCAAATTGGGTTTATAGATTGCCAGTGACCCAGAATAGATCTGAATACATTTTGGGAACAGTAGGTCAAAGCTTAAATTTTTCATGATATTTAAAAAAAAAAATTTCTCCCCCATTTACTTACAATGGGCAGAATTTCAAATGTGTGCAGCAGCAAAACTATTAGTTGAATTCATACCAAATTGGGTTCATAGATTGCCAGTGATCCAGAATAGATCTGATTAAATTTTGGGAAGAGTAGATCAAAGTTTCAATTTTTAAAGAATTTTTCAATTATTTTTTTCCCTCTCATTTACTTATAATGGATGAAATTTCAAACGTCTATAAAAACATCAATTTTGTTTCAATTTACCTCAAACTTGGCACATATATAGAGGCAATTGATATGCTGACATCAGCACACGCATAGACATGATGACATCAGCTGGATCGATACCAAAATAAGCTCCAATACGTGCGAGGGGCGGGGTTTGTTGAGCCTGGAACCACTTGTTAATACTTGTTTAGGTTATTTACATTTTATTGTGAGAATAGTCTGCAATTGTGCGTTTTTTTCATAATAAAATTTGACACCCCTGACTGTAATTTTTCCATTTTGCAAATTCACGCTGCAGGTCGGATTGGAACATTCGGCGGGCCGGTTTTGGCCCCCGGACCGTATATTTGACATCCCTGCTCTAAACACAGTAGTGATCACAAAGCAGTAACAGGTACTAAGATGCAAGTTTGTTCTTTTTTTTTTTTGTATATTATATTTGTTAATATTTCATCTGGCCCAAATGATCCACACATTCATTTGGCGAGACACAGAGTCCCTGGTCGTCGCGGTCGTTCGTTAAATATTTATATGTCCCAATTTGGAAAACAAGAGCACTCCCATACAATTTGCGAGTGGCCGACGCTCGCTTTAAAACTCACTGGATCAGAAAAAATGAGAAGCTAATTAGGCTGCAGTAAGTTAGGGAGGTCTTTGATTTCTGCTCTGGATACAGGAGTTCTTCAGCAGGAGTCAAAGACAGTGTGTTATTTATTTGCAAACCGTTCGTCTGGAGGCCCATGGGCACCGGCCCAGTCATCCCCAGTCAATTTCTGCACTCACAAATGAATACGTGATAGTCCGAGTGGCCAATTTATACACCTATCTGAAGCATAGAGACCCCGTGTGCTTATAAATCACTGGGTGCATATAATTATGTGGTCTGGGCTGAAAGGGATGCTGCCTCTTGGGATATTGAACACTTACTTCACACTGCAGTTTACCGCTCTCTTACTTAACTCCTCTTATCTTGTAGCTTTCTTCCCCGCTGTTCTTTGCCCAGTGTCTGCACACACAACTCAAAATGTTATTTCTGGGAAGCCAATCTACGCTCCCTAACAGGAAATCCTCTTAGCACGGAGGAAGAGCTCACGAAACTTCACTGTCCTTTGCGGGGAAAGCACTTCATTCAAAGAAAACTTTTAAAACCGGGGTTGTGCCGCCAAGTATTTCCACCTCCTCTTGACAGGAATTTTAGTAAAACCACTTCTTACGTCACCTCGCTCGAAAAGTCCTGAGTTTGAAACAAAAGAAAACATTATTCTCACACTGTTTTTCCTCTTGGGACTGCGAGCATACAGTCAGTGAACGCCGCCTTAAACGCAATCAACAGTAAGCAAGTGTTCCCACACCCACGCCCTTACAAACACATACAATTACAAACACACTCTCGGGAACAAACCAAACACACACATATTACACATATTTTCAGCCATTCCCTTTTGTATCCTCACTCTCTCAACAGCTCTTTCACTTCCAAGAGTCTGTGAATGGGGATAAGTGTTTCTTGGATGGATTCCACATTGACGCATCGGAGCAGATATAGAGGCACTTCGGTTGATTCATGGAGTGGACAGCAATCACTGCAACCGTCAGAAATGATTAGACATGGAAAGAGCGCGGACGTACTGCTGATAACCGGAGAACCAACCACGTAAAGACAGTTTCAGATGATTATTTTTCAAGATGTCAGGAGCTGTTATCCAAATTCAAAAGTCAAAAACACATTTTAGTGATTTGTCAGAGCAAAAGGCATAATATTTTGCTATAGCTGCCACTTCTATAACTACTTACGCCACGACATTTGCACATATAAGGTCAAGACTTCCCACGAACATTTCTCAGAGTACGACATCATTGCAGTTGTAGTAAAAACTGAAAATATGTCCAAACGTCGAACCGATTACCTAAAATGTTCAGTCGTTGGTTGTCGGGACAGAGCAGCACAGTCGACAACCTGGAGGGGGCGGGGCCTGAAGTGGCTCGTTTGCATTTAAAGGGCCAGCGCTCAAAACCGCCTTTCTGGTGTCATTACTCAGAAATAGGGTCGAAGATGGACCTGTGGAGTTGAATGAATGAAGAATTCAGACCCAAGTGTAGCATTTACAGTTTATGTAGACCACAGGGAAACGATTTAAAATGCGTAATTCCGTTTAAAAAGGCAAAATATCACTCCTTTAAGGCACAGGTGTCAAACATACGGCCCCTGGGCCAAAACCGGCCACCCAAAGGATTCAATCTGGCCCCCAGGACGAATTTGTAAAGATTACACAAAAGTCAGACAATCAAGTGGTATTCTATTTCTACAAGGACTTGAGAAACTTATTTACTCCCTCTCATGTACCATGTGCTTGTATAGAATGATAATAAGTCTCCTTACATTTTTGAAATGTTTGGGGCCATGAAGTTTAACATGTTTCCCAAAGAGTCACAATGACAAAAAAATGAAAATTTGGACTTGTTTGCCATGTTCTGAAAGCCTGACCTGAGCCTTTCCTTTTTTTCTTTTTTTTTCCCCCTCAAAGTGCATCAGACTTTTGTTGCGTATGCTCTGCGTATACAATGACAACAACTGGTTCCAGGCACAACAAACCCCGCCCCTCGCACGTATTGTAGCTTCTTTTGGCATCGATCCAGCTGATGTCATCATGTCTATGCGTGCACTGATGTCAGCATATCAATTGCCTGTATTTGAAGTAAAGTGGAGCAAAATTGATGTTTTTATAGGCATTTGAAATTCCGCCCATTATAAGTAAATGGAGAAAAAAAAAACATTTTGAAAATTCATTAAAAAATTGGAACTTTGACCTACTATTCAAAAATGCAATCACATCTATTCTGGGTCACTGGCAATCTATAAACTCAATTTGGTGTGAATTCAACCAATAATTCTGTTAGTGTTAAACAAAGAAAGAAACAAAGACGCTTTTGTCAGAGAAATTTAAGAATGCAGGGTGTAATCTGTAATTCAACCCTTATTTTTGAATCGAGTAAACGACCGACAACGGCTGTAAAGAGATTTACCGACTGGAACTGACTTTGACTCGTGACAAAAAGGAGTCGGCGCGTATGACGCCTTCCATAACACCCGCCCCCCCGAGACTTGTGATTGGTTCGGTGTAGGTAGTGCGTATTTCACAGCGACTGGCCAAAATCCAGACTGTTTTCCCAGTACTGAATACAGTGAGAAAACCAGACGGCTGGACAGGCTAGGTCATCAGTACATCAACATGAGTAGTAGAGGATATCTATTATTTGCACGTATTTAGATTGTGCGCTACTTTACATCTTATATTTTCTAATGCATGTCTGTATCTTATTGTGTTATTTAGATATAAGTGCACTGTCACTGGCAGAGACCACCTGATAATGAATTCTATTCTATTCTATTATTTTGACAGATTATGACATACAGGGTGATCTAGTTTAACTTTAAGTAAATCACACGCACCACTTAATAGTCAATAATAGTGTCCATGTCGATCTGAGCGCAGTGAGACCTCTGCTGTGCACGGCGGCCGACTCGCGTTGCTTGGTCAGAGCCCATCGTCGTCAGTTTTCAACCCACTGGATGAGACACTGGGTAGACGATTCCTCTTGGCTGCAGATGCGCTGGTTTGCATGCTGCGGGACTTCCTCCCGGTGAAGCGAATGCTTGAGTAATCAAACATTCAGAGGGTCTTGCCAACTTCTGATCACTTCTCTGGAGAAATGTTCCCAGATTTTCAAACTCTGTCTGAAGTGATGCTGGTAATTTCATTCTCCAGTTTGGCAAAAGATGGCAGGTTCAGTGTTCAGAACAAAATTAAAACAACCAGGAGAAATCATCTGAGACAAATACAGAAAACCGAAATGAGTGGTTCTGCAAAACTACGTGGCTTGTATTAGCTCATATACGTTCATTAGCGGTGGATTCCAAGCAATAAATACTGATACGAACACACATTGGTTCACATTGACTGGCTTTTAACACAAGATACTGTTTATCTTATTATTGTGTGTCTGATGACTTTTAATATATCTTATCTTTTATATCCGTATGTTTTTATTAGTTTTATTATATCTTTTATTTTTTACCTATATTATTGTCCAGCACTTTTCACACTTCGCGTTGTTGAAAATGTGCTACAGAAATAAACCTGACCTTGGTCGTGAAAAACCTGGAAAAGGTAAATGGATTGCACTTATATAACGCATTTTTATACACCTTCACGGTGCCCAAAGCGCTTCACAAAGCCTCACATCCACCAGTAGGCGGCTGTCACCATGCAGGGTGCTGCCCGGCCCGACTGGATTCGGTGTCTTGCCCAAGGACGCTTCAACGTGTGGAAGATCTGAGCCAGGATTTGAACCGTCAGCCCTTCGGTCATTGGACGACCTGTTCAACCAACTGAGCCACAACAGCCCCGTAGAAAAGACCACGCGATTTGAAAAACAGAATTTTCCAGGCCTGCAAAAAACATCCAAAAAGTAATGACTTTATGTAAAAACTGACAAAGGTTATTATTATATCTTGACGTGCAGACTGATCTCATGAAATGGCGTTGTATGTCACGGCAATTCCTATGGCATTTGGCGTGGTATACGTACACATTTTCAGCCTTTCGCGTGTTATTCAACGGGATTTGATCGCGTGTCAATGTACACTGCGTTCCAAATTATTATGCAAATGATGTTTTTGTTTGATTTTCCAAAATACTTGATGCAAATGACG
>JAPQRP010000029.1:25569648-25584274 GCA_037367295.1 Apogon hyalosoma | reverse complement strand
CAGACCCTGGAGACCACATTGGACCTCAGAGGTGGACCTTACAGACCCTGGAGACCACATTGGACCTCAGACTGGGGTCTCACTGTCCTACCTGGAACTGGTGATGTCACTGTCTTGGAATATGTGGGGAAATTACCAAATATAGTCACTTGCCCGATAAAGGGTTAACCCAGCTCCCACAGCTCCACCAGAACTGATGTTTGAACCCAGATCTGACCAGGGCCCACATCACCTCGGTCACTGACCCCCCCCACCCCAGCCCCCAACCCCCTCGCTGTACATGTTGTTTTTCAGCATGGCGGGCACTAATCCTTTGAGCTCTTTGTCTCTTCCCGAACATTTATATCCTTTTTCCGAACCTCAAAAGTCAGTCCCAAAGGTTTCAATTAGAAAAGTGCGGTGCATCGTAGTGTATTCACTTTAATAGTAGAGAGTGATCTCCTGAGTGTTGTAGAAGGATACTGCTGGAAGTGTTGCTCTGTCTCTAACTCGGGTTAATTGGGTTTCTTTCAGCTTCAGCCAACAGCTACACGTCGAGAAGGGAAAGGTTCTTTTATTGCGAGTTGCACGATCTCAGCCGAGTGTACATTTTGATGTGATTCTTCTGATCCGCTTTCAGGAAAGTCTCCGCTGTTGTTTATCAGAGCGGAGGTTTTAAACTTACTGCTCATTCAAACGACATTTTTAACAGTTTCCTGATAAGAAATTCATAAGCAAAGACTCAAATAAAGACTGTTTGAGGTACTTGAATGAATGAATTTTGGTTTGTGCATCAAGTCGTTGCACCCTGTACAATAAACGTACATAAAAGCCATCCTTTTCACCGAATACACTGGTTATATTCAATTAAGTGTACAGCATCAAGCATCCACACCACAAACAACAACAAAAACATATCTACCATCTCAATTCAATATTCCTAAATAATTTTTACATTTTTTAAAATTTTTTATTTATTTATTTATTTTATTTTAATTTTTTGCCAAAGGAGTGAATAACTTAAATTCCTCATCAGGTCCATTCCACAATTTCACACACACACTTGGTCTACACAACGACTACACACGCTTCTTTTTTTTTTTTTAATTATATAAATGACAGGATTTCCCCGTTTCCAGCCCACAACGCTTGTCATTCTTTTCTGTTGCATTTCATAAGTTAACTCTTTAAAACCTGACGCGTCATCGCCGACGCACCCTGCGCATGTGCAGTTTGTACGGCTGTAACTCTGTCACTGTTTGTGCAACTGGAAAAATTCCAACAGTTTCTGAAACCTGAGACATTGCGCTTTGTAGGTTCTATTGGGTCATTACAGTAATTTCACTAAGAAACCGTTTTAGCAGGATTATAACATGCAGTAAATTGTAAATGACTGCTAGAATTTGAAGGTTCTAAGTGCTCTGGAAAAATGGGCAAAAGGACTCACTCACAGCATATGTTTTAACCTTTCAGTTAGTCAAAATAAGAAAAAAAAAAAGTCCAAGCAGATCATTTAAAGCTAAGAGTTTAAAGAGTTAAATAGCATTAAAAAACAAAACACCTTCAGCTTAAGAATACACAGTAGAATAAGTACCATACAACCTTTTATATTGCACTTATATGAGCCTGGCAAAAATAAAAAATAAAATAAAAAAAATCAAAGTTTCACACTCAAATACCACTTTTAGCATTGACTGAGATAAAATATATCAAAATGTATTTACATCCATAGTTGCATTAAGTTTTCACCATGATCTTGATGATATTCAGACCACTGCGTGAAGTCCTCTCCAGATTCAATTCAGTTTTATTTGTAGAGCCTTATATCACAACACGGTCTGCCTCACGGGGCCTTACAGAATTAGATAGATATGAACATAAACAGTCAAATAAACAGTAGATGAAGGAAACGGATTAATGTCCCGGGCATCCCCCTGTCCTTAGACCTTCCTTCTTGGCAAAGAAAACTCCAAAAACCCAGTGGGGAAAGAGAAACGTCGGGGAGAACCACAGCTTCACAGATCCTCAATGGGGTTAATTTCCAGCCCATCCACGTGTGGTGGCCACCCTGATGCACCCATCACTCTGGAACAGGGTCAGTCTGGACTCGTCGGACCATATGACCTTCTCCATTTTTCAAACACAATCCAATCTTTATGCTCTCTAGTAAACGACGGTTGGTTAGAAACGAGAAGCTGCATCAGTCATGGTTTAAGAACATGCTGGAAAATATTAAACAGTGCAGTATTTGACAAATGGATGGATCTGAAGTCTTTGTTTAGTTAAATCCAAGTGGTGATTTTTTTTTTTTTTTTTTGTGCCATGTTGTGTATATTACACGCACTTTTGTAATGTACAAAGTTGAAAATATGGAGGCCAAGTCCCACTACTTCCAGGTGTGTAGCATGGGACCACTTAAGAAAAAAAAAATATATGAATTGTCATTTTGATTGATTTCATGTACATTAGTGGAACGTTTTCGGACTCCCGTAAAATTTTACATAATCGTGAAATATTTGCAGAAAAATGTTTGTTTTTTTGAAAATTGTGTCTCCCTCATTTCATTTCTCTGGATCTCCATTAGCTTTTGTTTAGGCCATCGCTATTCTTCCTGGAATCCACACCCGATACAATTATCTTTACACTGCAATACACAAATTACAACAAATACCCACACGTAAAACAAAAAACACAAAAAGCAAATAAAAGCCATTCATCACAATTACAAAACAAAAACAACATACATACAATACAGAACCTAGTTCAATCAACAATACCTCCCAAAAAGTCGTTTTTTAGCATACTTTGGAAATAGTCAGATATATTTCACAGTTATATATCAATCAACTAGTCAAACTAGTCAATCAACTAAACATTAGCAGACACCGAGCATTGTTTTGCAAATAAATGCTCTTTCAGTAATTCGTCAGACAGACACAAACATAAGCAAATTACTATTGCTATTATTATTATCATCATATATATATATTTTTTTAAACTGTTAAGACTAAATAATAACAAAACTAAATTCTCTACCGTTTAAACGTGTCATGCCGTGGATGTGTTTCATTACCTGCTGAAACATCCGGTTTTGAAATCAATAGTACAGAGCATGTGCAGAAGAGAGCATGTGGGTGCGAAGATGGAACAACACTCGGCAGAGTTCAACGACTTAAAGGGGATTATTAATGCAACACATCACAAATGCATGGGGTTTACAAAAGCCGTCCCCCCCTCCCCACCTATGATGCTTTTTTTTTGGGGAGGGTTAATTCAATACATTCAATTTGTGCATAACTGGAAAGACTACACACCCAAACGTTGTGTAAGTGACATCATCCTAACGTCAGGTGCAAACGAATAGTCATTTTTGCACTGGGCGGTTATGACTTGGAAGTGTTAGGGTTCCCGCGGGGTCTCAAAAAGTCTTGAATTCAGAAATCTGTATTTAATACTTTAAAAAAAAAAAAAAGTCTTTAAAAAGGTATTAAATTTGATATGGTAGGTCTTAAGTTACGTTGTCATAAACTTGTTGGTTGTATTGTGTTTAAATGTGTCTGGGAAATGTCCAGGCTCCAAAGAATGTAATGTTAGTCGACTTAAGATAAGATAAGATAAGATAAGATAAGATAAAATATACTTTATTGATCCCTCAAGGGGGAAATTCAAGTGTATACAGCAGTGCAAGACAGTATGCGTCAATACAATAGAAAAATAAAGAGATAAAAATATAAACAAGTTTGTTAAAGTGGCTAAAGTGACAAAAAATGCAATAATAATAGTAATAATAATAATAATAATAATAATAATAATAATAAAGTAGCAAGCGTGCACAGATGACTTTTTACAAGTGTTCAAGCGACACTGAATTAGTTCCAACTCGACAATTTATATTAAAATTAGGAACCAGGTACTGCTTATAGCTTTGCGGCCCCTGGTGAGAAACGACTCGCAACGGTGGGACTCAAGGTGTCGGCGTAAATAAATGCGTTCTCTTAAATTCTAGGCGTCACACATTTTTGCCAGTATGGCTGAGAAATAGGCAGTAAATTCTCTTCTAAGTAGGCCTGAGAATAACATAGTCCTGTAGTAAATGTGAGTGCGTTTATTTTCCGACTCTCCGCATACGGCGCAAGAATAACAGGTAAACTCCCAGCAGCGCCAGGCGCCTGTGACCTCATCAAACCCCGACTGGAGTCATACTGTAGTCTTATTAGTACTGGCTAAACCAATACAGCGACACCACGGGAAGTACCAGGGTGTCATCCGTGATCCAATTCTCTAAAGGCAAAGGAAAGGAGAATCGGTGTTTTCTGTAGCCCGGGACACACTGGAGCATCATTTATGAACGCAGAGGACAGAGTGCCGTCCCACGGTTCACTGCGGCGCTAACATCTGCCAAACCAACTGCTCACGAGCAACAAACAAAGCATCAACACGACAGACGGGATGAGCGCGCTCCATCTTGTGACACACGCTGTTTTCGACCGGAAACGATATGTGAATACGGACGTGACCGTGGGCGTAAAATGCGAAGTTAATGTTTGAGTAAAGCCGACGCACAGTTCGCAGGGGTTATATCTTTGTTTTTAATCGCCATTATTTTGCAGCCTGAAGGAATTGAATTGGTCAACTAAACAGTGGGCGGTAAACGGGCTTTTCAGCAGGAAGAAAAACGCAGCTGAATGAGGCCGTAGTAGGTGTATTTGAGGTTATTTATGTTATTGTAAATGTTGGCAGGTAATATTTTTTAATTCAACAACTAAATTTAAGAATTACCACATTACTGGGGCTGGCCAAGCGGTAACAGACAGACAGTCGTACTACATTTTTATTTTTTTTATTTATGGTCGAAAGATGAGCGATAATTCATTTTGCAGGGAATAATGAGCACTTTTAGATGTGAGATTGAAAAAAAAATTTTTTAACCAAATTTTCTGTCTTAAAAATAGTAAAAAAAAAAAAAAAAAAAAAAGCCTGAGTAACGGATGGATGGAAAATTAACATCTGTTTTTGAACACTTTATAAAAACCTGCCTTAAAGTGTAATTTTCGTAAAGCTGTTAAGTCTTCACTGTCGGTCGTCTAGGATGTCTATTTTGCAAAACAGTAAACAGTTTGTATTTTTCCAATAAAACAGGAAGAGTTTTGCGAAGTGTTTTGGTAACTGATAGACAAGGGAGAATAATTAGGAGTTTCAGTTGTTTACTCAGCATATTTCTAAGTATATATGTTGCATTTATATGTATTTATTTGCACATAACAAACAAGAAAAAAAAAAATTATCATGGAAGGAACACCACTGTGCAGGAGAGGATAGAAGCCAAAAAGGTTTATATAAATACCTCCAAGAAATAAACAATACACAAAAAAGAAATGAAGAATAAAAATACAGTGTAACTGAAATAATAATTAAAATAAAAAAATAAAAAAAATCAAATAACATAAAGCCTTACATTTTTTCGTAAATTAGAGTCCTTTTCTGAAGCTTTTTAAATAATGATAAAGACCATGTTGGTTGAAGTTCAGGTCGTAGATTATTCCAAAGATGTGGTCCACGATATTTTAGAGAATACTGACAGACAGGAGTTCGGCAGTACGGACGATAAAATGTGAGTATCGTGTAGAATAACTGCGAATAACAGAATACGACATTAAAAAGTCCTGGAAAACTGTAGCTTTATATATATAATATCTACAAAATCGAATACCTCAATAAACTAATTTAATACATTTTAACGTATATTTATCACAGCTTATTAGATAAATGTAGCCACTGTAAAAAAAAAAAAAAAAAAAGAGTAGCACAAGGTTTTTAAACTGACCTTAAATCTTATAAGTATAATATATGTCCAATAGACGAGGATCAAAGTGATGCTTTGAATCGCACTGATGGACAAAGAATGCAAACAGACATTTATGCTGAATATAACGCCATCGAAGTATTTTTCAAACATTAAAAAAAAAAAAAAAACAACAACTTGTGCCGGACACCAGAGGTAATGTACTTTGAAAAGTGATTAAGTTTTTTAAATTAATAATTTTTGACACATAAAATATACCTACAGACAAAGCTGGGATGGGATGGGTGACAGAGTTTACATTTGTACAATTTCTTACACAAAAAAGTACAGGACCATCAAATTTATATAGATTTTTTTTTTTTTTTAAGTAAACAAGATGTGACAGTGTCCCATGGCCCTGGTGTTTTAAATTCACTGAGGCCTGTTTCATAGAAAGGAGGTAAAATATTGTACGAATCGGACTCATTTGCACAATAATAATATACACATAAACATTTATTTGTAATAAACCGGATCCCTGTACACATCCACGCACTATAAAAAAAAAAAAATCCAACTGACACTCTGTACATATTACAATAGAAATCCAGTGTAAATCTCAACCGCTGCTGTCTTCGTCGTTAGTATGTTTGTTATATTAGGTCTATGTTTAGGTTTATGTTAGAATTGAACGCCGTGAGCAAAGGAAAACCGAAGCTAATTCCTGTATGCGTTCCCATACTTGGCCAATAAAACTGATTCTGAAAAGGTGACTTTAAATGTTTTTTGTTTTTTTTTTTTATCTAGATGTTAACCTTCCCTCGGCCAGCCCCCACTTTAAACTGTACTGTTGCTCCATTCTGTGACAAGTTATTTCATTATTTTTTATTTTGTTTGCACATTTCATGATGGTTTTTATTCAACCCTATTTACCTTTTATATATTTCATCCTTTTACATCCTGTGCTACAAAACTGAGACCTGGGTAACTATATTCCACGTACCATTGATCGAATGACAATAAAGCTGAGTCTGACATGTAGGCTATTAGATTCATACACATAATTTATAACGTAAAGTTTGCGTTGCATCGATTTAACCATTTTTGATGCAATCCTGCTGATTCAACCTTCTGTTCCGACCTCAGTAATTGAGTCCCATTTTTACCGCGCTGTCTGTTTTTATATCCCGCAGTTTATAACACAGTCGGAACTCACCAGGGGGAGGATCCAAGATGCACTTTTTGTAGTCCGTCGTGAACATTGTAGTTTCACCAGAGCCGCAGCTTTCATCCAGAGTAAACGCAGACAGAGCTCCACCTTCGTTTGAACGCAAGCTGCTCACTGTCGCTTTAGATCAGGGGTGTCGAACATGCGGCCCGTGGGCAACCAGCAAGACTAATTAGATACAGGTGAGACAGATGAGACACAAAGACAGGAAGTCAACAGGTAAGAACGCGTGACACTTACAAAATAAAATAGGAAACGAGCTGTAAACTGTAACAGCACCATTGAATTTAATATAAAATAGGGATTGTTTGAACATCCATTGATAGAAAATTAAAAAAAAACATATTAAAGCCCAACTATTATACTTTTTTCATTCTATATAACCTCAAATATGTCGATCAAGGGGAACGTTTTAGAAGCCTAAAAACAAAAAAAAAAAAAAAAAAATGTCCGTTAATTTTGCTGTTAGCCCCCTCTAACCATAAACACGCATTAAAACGAGCTGTTTCGATTCTTGCCACTTTTCTACGTCACAAACCCTTTTGCTCCCACCCCCGACCCTGCCAATCACTCCAAGTTCCCTCCTCCTGTCGATACCGATTGGCTGGCCGGGATGTCAATCATTTGATTCATGAATATTCATGTTCTGGGGTCCAAAAACGTTCTGGAAAGCGCTCTGTAAACAGAGTAAGTTAGGTGCGTCTGTTCGAAATCCTTGAGGTTTTTGGAATGTACTCATTTGCACAACGTAACTTTAGATAATAAAGAACCATTTTAAATTGGGTAAAAAAAAAGGAATAATAGTCGGGCTTTAAATTGTGGAGCTGAAAAAGAAACGCTTTCAAAAAGAGCTAAACCGGTCCAGTTGAACCGAGAAAAGACCTGGCAGATTCGAATCCTGCTGAAGCTGCAGTCACATCTAAACCAAAGGGTTAAACTCATTTTAGTTCCAAAACCTAATTTGATCTGAAATGAGTCAAACCAAATAAAATACTATTACATTTACAAACTATCCTGTCACAAAAAAAAAACAAAAAACAAAAAGGAATGACACGCCGTAGAACCTGAAGTATCTTAGGAAAAATAAGCGCAATTTTATCAATATTCTGCCTGTTACTAAATATTTTGTGTCTTTGTAGATTGACTGCGATCTGTGAGTTGTAAAGCACACGTGTAAACAATAAACTGAGGCAAAAAATGTAAAAAAAATTGCAAATTTTAGGTTCTTCATGTTATTCACATTTTTTTAAAAGATAGTTTGTACATGTCAACATTTTCATGATGTCATTTTACTGTTTTCACTCTAAAATGTCAAGAACAGTTTGGGGCTGACATTATTCATAGGTTATTATGTTATTATTTTAACAGTCCGGCCCATTTCAGATCCAATTAGACTGTATGTGTAAGTTTAATATTAGATGTTACTGCAGGCATGTGGGGATTTCCCGCTCTTTTAATACATATATTAGTGCTGTCAAACGATACACATTTTTAATCAGATTAATCATGATGATGGATTAATCCATGTTAACACGTTCATTTTGACAGCCCTAATATATATATATATATATATGCTTTTTTTTTTTTTTTTACATCGTCTCTCAATGAAGACAGTCAAATGTGTATTACGTTAAAACAGTGGCTATTTTAAGTTAAATTTGAATGAAACTTTGAATGAATGACACTTTGAATGAATGAAACTTTGAATGAATGAATGAATGAATGAATGACACTTTGAATGAATAAAACTTTGAATGAACGAATGAATGACACTTTGAATGAATGAATGAATGAATGACACTGAATGAATGACACTTTGAATGAATGACACTTTGAATGAAACTTTGAATGACACTTTGAATGAATGAATGAATGACACTTTGAATGAATGAAACTTTGAATGACACTTTGAATGAATGAATGAATGACACTTTGAATGAATGAAACTTTGAATGAATGAATGAATGAAACTGAATGAATGAATGAAACTTTCAGCGGTTCTGTCATAGTTTGCGTCCGTTTCCTGTTTTATTTTGTTAGTTTCCCTCCTCGTATGTCACTTCCTGTCTTTGTGTCTCGTCCGTCCGCTCATCAGTCTCACCTGTCTCTGCTTAATTATCCTTGTTGTTTGCTTTGCCCCTGATCCGCTTCACCACCAGTTTCTCCTTCAGTGAATTTCCACTCACCTCGCCGTCATTCCCACCTGCGCTTCCCCTCGTTCGGTCTTGATTCCCCCCGCACTCGCCTGTTTTCCACGCGTACATATACACCCCCTCACCTTCCCTTCGTTCCCTGTCACTTCATCACACATGTTAACGCCGTATCTGCCTCTGTGTTCCCGCCCGCGCTGCCCTTTTCCCTCACGTTCCTTTTCATTTCTTCATCCATTCATTAATTTTCTGTTCCCGCTTAATCCTCTGGAGGGTCTCAGGGGTGCTGGGGCCTATCCCAGCTACCTTTGGGCGAAAGCGGGGTACGCCGTAGACGTGTCGCCGGTTCATCGCGGCGCTGACACATAGAGACAAATAACCATTCGCTCTCACGTTCACACCCACAGGTAATTTAGATTGAACAATTAACCGACTCCAGTACATGTGTTCGGACGGTGGGAGGAAGCTGGAGAACCCACGCAGACAGCTGGCATTCCTTTAGCCGCTTGTAAATACTTGGACTTCCCATTGTGCTCGTAAAATCGCATTATTATGAACCCATAAAAACCCAAACATCCACCGTCGACCAAAACCATCTGGTGATGTCAAATGTTTAATACCTGTTTACCCATTAATCCTGTCAATACATGTAAATAATCGGTGTAAAATGCAGTTTGTCGTCTTTTCATGGTCATCAGATATGACCCGTTTGGATGTTCAGGGTTACGTCGTTACCGTGGAAACGCCGTCATCTTCTACAGCACTGATTCACCAGTAAAACCCGTGGAGTTGGATCAACGACAGTGGATGGAGACGCTGGGTTTCTGTTCAGTTATTGATGTATTTGCTGAAAACGACACTCTGTCTTCGGTTTTCTCTGTTTCTGATATAAAAACCCTCAACTTTAATCTGAGTTTTTATGAACGTCTGCATCAGGAGCGTCACACATGCAAAGGTTCCACCTCGACCCGCAGCATGAATGTACATAGTGCAAAAATGACACCGCAGACATGAACAGTCAAGGTTGTTGAACTCGTTTTAGTTCAGGTTCCACATACAGACCGGTGTTATCTCAAGTAAAATAATAGTGTAGTTTATATATAATTACTACAAATTTTCTCTTTGTTTTAGTGCAAAAAAATTAATCATGAAAATATTTGTTTACTAACCATCCTTTAACGAAAAAATGTGAATAACCTGAACAAATATGTGCAACCTGAAATGTCTGAAGAGAATAAATTTGCAGTTTTAACAATATTCTGCCTGTTACTGTTATTATGAGGCATAATGTTAGTAAAATTGTACTTATTTTTCTTCAGAAATTTCATTTTTTTCAGGTTATTCACATCTTTTTCTGTTTGGATAGTTTGTAAATAGAAATGTTCTCATAATTTACTATGATTTTTTTTTTTTTTTTTGCAGTAAAACAAAGAAAATTTTGAGTTCTCTTTATTTATATACTATTATGGTTTTATTTTACTGGTCCAGCCCACTGGAGATTAAATTGGACTGAATGTGGCCCCTGAACTAAACTGAGTTTGACACACCTGATTTACATGAGCAGAGAATTAAATATAGGAGAACACCAGATTTCCTCTGAAAAAATGGAAAACATAGAAGATATCATTATAATAAATGGTAATAAATCACTTGAGAAAGGTTAAATATAGAGAAACATTGATTTGGGAACTGGTATAAAAATAACACTGGGTCTTTATGGGTTAAGATTTGAGTGCAGGAGTACATGTTACTTAATAAATCGCTTTTGCGCTCTGTCCCTTCTGTGATAGTTCAGCATCTTTAACGCAAACTGCATCTTCTTTAGTTTAGAACATTTTCTTTCACGTTCAGAAACAACGTCTATGTAATTACTGACACAGCTGGAATGGTGATCTGAAAATGATTCGTCTCTCATCTTTGACCGCCACATTTTTATTTATTTATTTATATTTTTTTTTTCATTTGTAAGGTTCAATGTAGTGGGACGTTTTGAGTGTTTGCATTTAAAGTGTCTGTTTGTCTGTTAAAGTGTGTATTGTGCTGGAGACTGTATTACCTGTTGCTAGCTAACTTTGTTTCTACGATAGCAGTATTTAGTGTCGTGCGCAGTTTTGTCATTAACAAATGTTTATATATTTTTTTTTTTTTATTTTTCTATTGTATTTGATGCATATTGTCTTGTGCTGCTGTACATTTGAATTTCCCCCTCAAGGGATCAATAAAGTAGCCTATATCTTATCTTATCTTATCTTATCTTATACTGTTGCTGCTGACAGTGAAAAATATGGACAGAATGTAAGAATTTTCGCATAAAAAGACAGAAATCAGTGAAGTGCTGACTGTTATCACGGATGCAGACAACAGAATTTAACGTTAGCTTGGAAATGAGATCAGCAAACATCACTTTAGCGCGCAGGAATTTTACTTTTTGAACCTTTAATACACTCCGGCTTCTTCATCTTAGATTATATTAGGATTATTTGAAATGAAATTGGAATCCTCATCACTTATTGTAAACGAGTCTTAATTAATTAAACGGAATTCGTGTGTTTGTCAAAATCAAATTAGCTTTTCTTAAAATTAGCCTCATCAAATTTTAATATCCAGCATCAGAGGAAAAGGAAAAGATTAATCTATATAACTGTCATAAAGGTCCAGAATGGCCCGTGTTAATTATCAGGTCTTGCCATCCTGCCGACGGCTGTGAAAGTGGAATATGAATATGACATTGACATCAGTTATGGTAGGACAACTTCATCAATAGTACACGTCCATTTTTGATGATGGAGTAGAAAATAAACTGTCCCAAATGGCCTCCATTTTCCCCGTCTTCCATCCCTCACTCATCACGTCCAACATATTTCTTGTTAGGACAGGAAGCAGTGACGGAGGAGGGGAAACTACCGGCGAACGGATCCAGGACAGAGGACGTTTGTGCTGCACTTTACTTCACGAAAGCGAATGGAACCGCTGCTTATAAATTGCGCACGTGCTTTCACGTACACATAAAAACACGCTCTTGTGGTTGAATACGATGATAGGAAGCGAACATCTTTGGATGAAGCTGAGCGTTCGCGCGGCTATTTGGGATCCCCTGGGAGTTCACTGATGTTTGGAATCAACAGAATTAAATGATTTTTTTTAATTTTATTTTATTTCTTTTGACTTAGCTGAAGTGGAATGAAAAGTGTTTGCATTCATTTGCAGTGAAGTGCAACTAATGGTGACATTAAGGCTGTAGCACTGATGGAGGAAGTACAGCTAGGTAATCTTTCACTTAATTAAAAGCAGACATTATCTAGTGGGATACTACTCTCTGTAAATGTCCTCCAAGGGATCCTGAGGGGCTACGCTTGCCTTCACTGAGGGCTGCTTCATGGGGATTTTTTTTTTGGCCTCTATTACTTAATGTTCAGTCTAAATTTAACTATATAAAAGTTTTCACACTGTACTTCTCAACTCATAATCTTAAGTGGAATACTTATACAACTTATTCGCAGTTATGCACAACCCATTATTTGTATTATTTTTACCATGTAGAATATTTAAAGGGCGTTGAAACGTGTCGCCCTCTTCACAGTTCCCCTCAATACGTGAAAGTAAAACAACCTCAGAGCGTCATATACATCTTTTCTGGACATTTAGTCACGGAAATTCGCCTTTTACATAACATGCTGGTCAACGTGGTAGCATGAATTGCGTACAGATAACGCGTCATCTGTATGCATTATAAGCTTTCCACGTGCATGTTCAGTTCTTCACGCTACAAAGCGGGTAAAGCGTGAATCCTGGCCAAGGTGATGTTTTTGGGGGGTTTTTTTCTGCAGATTTTCAAATAAATCTCGAATAAAATTGAATATGGTTGTCAAAATGCGAAGGTTCCGCCAATTCATCCGCTGACACCGTTCTGTGATATCCCTGTCGCTGAATCCCGCGTCGGCAAGACAAGCGCGATTCATTTAAAGTGATACTAAACACTGAAATGTGTTTTTTTGAGCTGCAAAAAAAATAAATAAAAAAATAATAATAATACACTCAGTTTTCGTAATAAAAAATCGATGCCAGTGTAAATTTGTCGTACCCATTTTATTTTCCTTAACAGGACCAGGTACTTAAAAAAAATAAATAAATTGTGCAGAGAAACCATGCATTGCAGAGGTTCTGGTACTCTCACTTCACGCTGTAAATTTGATATCTACATTTTGTCCATTTTAACACACAGCACCTTGAATTAGCATTAGCATTTAGCCCATAAGGAGCAGTGAGCCACTGAAGGCACTCAGGGACCAACTCCAGATCTTCATCAGTACCTTGGTCAAGGGCACTGAGAGGATTATTAACCTACTTATAACACCAAATATAGACAGATTTAGCTCCGGGCTAATTCCCATCTGTGGTCCCTGGGCGGGTAAGCATTTACATATATATAAAATCTGCATTTTGTAGGTAAAAACAGTTCAACTAAAGTGCTTCCTTTTTGAAAATCTTTTTGAGCCTTACCACCCACGTCATGGCAGACGTAGTACGATTAGCAGTGAAACTTGTACTAACCCATAAAGTCCCAAAAAAGCCACTGGCAACCAAATTCATCAACTGATCTAAAATGTTTAATAACTTCTGATCCAATAAACCTATCAATACATGTCAATAATTGGTGCAAAATACAATTTGTCGTCTTTTCGTGGTCATCAGATATGAGATATTTGGTTGCTCAGAGGCTCCGTAGTTACCATGGCAACACCGTCATCTTCTACAACATTGACTCACCAGTAAAACCCATGGCGTTTGATCGGTGACAGTGGATGGAGATACTTGTTTTATGCTCAGCTAATGATAGATTTGACTAAAAAAGTCACATTTTCCTCAGTTGTCTCTGTTTTTGATAGAATAACCCTCAACTTTAACGGAGCTTTAATGAACATCTCCACGATCAGTGAATTAAATACAAGAAAATGTCTGATTTATACTTAAAAATGCAAAATACAGAGGATAATATTAGAATAAATTGGGATAAATCAATTATGAGAGGTTAAGAATAGAGAACAAGTCATTTGGGAACAGACACAAAAGTAACACTGGGTCTTTATGGGTTAAAAAAGTCAGAGTTACCACCTATAATCAGAGCACATTCTGCTGAATTTTATTCTCTGATGGGTCGATTTAAAACCGTTTCATCTCTCTGTTCACAACTATCATAATGTGGCTGAGTTGAATACGAAATAACATTGTCGAAACACCACAGTGACCAATACAGGCTGCAGAAATACACTTTTTTGTCAAGGAACGGTAGATTTAAGAGCTTTAGACTCAACGACGCCAAGAAAAAATAGCATAATATTCCAAACACAGTGTATAAGCAAATGGATTTAGTCGTGCTTTTTCAGGTAGTAAAATCAGTTCAAAAACTCAAATTAACCCTATAACGCCAAACGTATCATATTTGATACATGAGTTTTGAAGCCCTCTACATGATCAGTGTGATATTTT
>JAPQRP010000029.1:25532690-25552207 GCA_037367295.1 Apogon hyalosoma | reverse complement strand
CCAGCCACACCCCTGCGTATCAGACTGAGTATGAACAGGTGTTATACAAAAACACAATTCATTTATTTACTTAATTTTTTTTTACTATTTCAATTCAGCATTGAGTGTAAAAAAAAAGTCTGAAATCAGTATCCTCAAAACTGAGCTGAGAAATGGTCCTGAAATTTGATAGATTTGGAAATTGGTTGTTTTGATAGTTGTAAATGTGTTCTGGTACGCGGCTAATACATATAACGCCTTTAAGTAGAAGAGAAAAAACAAGAAACCATTAGTGAATCCCAGAAATCGCTGGGTACGAACAAATACACACAAACTGAAGTCCTTTTCATTTTACACATATTACACATATTACTCATTATTTATCCATTATAAAGGAAGTCATATTAAAATTTAGAATGAAATGCTGTTCCGTTGTGATATAAAAAGATGTTCTTATCACTGACTTCATACACTGAAAATGTTCTATAATTCAGTGCTTAACTGTTGCAGCTGCAAAACCTTTTTTCTGACAGCGACAATGGTATAAAATGCATACATCTCACAAAACAAACAAGCCCAGCACAGGAACATATGTACTGTAAAATGCACCGGAGCCGCTGAGGGACTGTACAGGCTCTACTTCCTCTGACAGAGTAGCAGAGAAACCTGCTAAAATAAACACAGCCTTCTCTTCTCACAACTCTGGTAAAAGCTCGTAGCCTTTTATTAATTCAGCGGCCTTTACTGCATTTTGGGAGGACTTCGGGTCCGCCTGTCAGTTTGTCTCAGACAATAAATAAATTAAAAGCAACTGCAGCTCTAGATAGTGACGACTGTAACAATGTAGCTGGAAAAAGACGGGGAAATGTTTTTATTTTTAACAGTGACTCCGATTCCTGTTTTCCAATGAATAAACACAAGGTTTTATTTGATTGAAGCGAAGCAACTTCAACATGCATGGTGCGTTTAACCCATAAGGACCCAAACATCCACCGTCGACCAAAACCATCCACTGATGTAAAATGTTTAATAACTTCTGAACCACTAAACCTATGAAATAAGTGTAAATAATTGGTGTAAAACACAGTTTTGAATCTTTTCATGGTCATCAGCTATGACCCATTTGGACATTCAGAGGCTTTGTAGTTACCATGGAAACACTGTCATCTTCTACAACATCGATTCACCAGTAAAACCCCTGGAGTTGGCTCAATGACAGTGGATGGACACAGTTGTTTTATGTTTAGTTAATGGTATATTTTACTGAAAAAGTCACTTTTTTCCCCGCCCCCTGAAGGGCAGGCAAGGGGTATTATTTTTGGTTCGGTTTGTTTTTAACACTCTAGCAGCAAAACTATTGCTTCAATTCATATAAAATTGGGTTTATAGATTGCCAGCAACCCAGAATAGATCTGATTACATTTTGGGAAAAGTAGGTTAAAGTTCAAATTTTTTATGAATTCAACAAAAATAAATAAATTTAAAAATCCCCATTTACTTTTAATGGGAAAAATTTCAAATGTCTCCACCAGCGAAACGCTCAGTTGAATTCATACCAAATTGGGTTTATATATTGCCAGTGACCAAGAATAGATGTGATTACATTTTGGGAAAAGTAGGTCAAAGTTTTGATTTTTTATGAATTTTTTAAGTCTTTTTTCTTCTCCCATTTACTTATAATGGGTGAAATTTCATATCTATAAAAACATCAATTCTGTTTCAGTTTACTTCAGACTTGGCACATATATAGAGGCAATTGATATGCTAACATCAGCACACGCGTAGACACGATGACATCAGCTGGATCGATGCCAAAATAAGCTACAATATGTGCGAGGGGCGGGGTTTGTTGTGCCTGGAACCACTTGTCTTGAGTTTTTGATAAAATAACCCTTAATTTGAGCTTTTACGAGCATCTACACGATCAGTGAATTAAATGTAGGAAAATACCTGATTTTCACTGAAAAAAAACACAAAATAAAGAAGATAATACGCAACAAATGCTGATATATCACTTTTAAAAAAAGGTTAAATAAAGAGGTGGAAAAAAAAAAACATTTGGGAGCTGCAAGAAAAGTAGCGCTGGATTTTTATGCATTAAGTGCACTGCGCCACATCAGCTATGTGATGAATTAGAAATAAAATAAAGAGTGCAGACTGAAAAAAAATATCAATATAAAACAGAGCGAGGCACATATTTCCACTAAATGTCTAATGCATCCTGATTTACCTCTAATGGATCAGGATAAGAAGTGCAGTCGTACCTTTTACATTAATGCAGGTGAAACTAATGACACTCTGCCATATCCATCACTTTGAGCTCATCAACATCAGCATCAAGTCTTCAACAAACCTGATGCCTTAAGTGACTGCAGCGACTACAGAACAGCCACAGGAAATATGAAGCTGAATCCCAAGAAATATGACATTTTAATGCACTCTTTCCCGAGACATTCTGTTCTCCTGAGCTCAACAAACCTCAATAGGATTAATGAAGGTTTAAATTATGTTTCCTTGTTTTATTTTCCTGCCACTCCAATAAAATAGGATTGTTATGTTCTCAAAGTATAGCCTCAAGAATTTTATTTCTTTCTTTTAAGCAGTGTCAGGGGTGATATTAGCGTGATCCCATTGCAGTTGCTTTGGAAATGACCCCAAACTTAACCCATAAAGACCCAAAAAAAACCACTGGAGACTCAAACCATCTTCTCATGTAAACTGTTTAATACCTGTCGATCCACTCATCCTGTATATACATGTAAATAATATATGTAAAATGCAGTTTGTCGTCTTTTCGTGGTCATCAGATGTGACCCATTTGGACGTTCAGAAGTGTTGGGTGCTTCTATGAAACTGGGTTCATTTTGGTATCTGTCACTTTGCTAGACCCAGTAATAAAAGAGAAATGTATATTTACCCCCAGGATGTACCTAATGATGACCTCAGATAAATGCAAAAAAAAATAAAATTATACTCTTGCTCTGAACCATCCCAAAATTAATGGATTTTTAATAAAATTGAGCCAACATTGGGACAGTTCAAGCTACCTAGGCGTCAGTGCATTTGATCTGAAAACATGGCTGTAAATGGTGTTATATACCACTATAAATAAAGACACTGTTAAATTTGTCGATCCTAGTGGTTTTTCTAATCCAGACGTGCGGGTTTCTCATGAATCTCAGTCTCATTCCAGGTTTCATGAGTAACCCATCGTGTCCACTGGCGTTACATGCAGAACCTGCCCATTTAAACATATGTAAATCACGAGTGATTTTGCAACAGCGGTCATTTTTGCAAACCACTCTGCCTTACGTAATTAGTTCGATTCCCAAAATGTACCTGTGAGAGAAGGAAAACATATTTTAAAAAACAGTAGCATGTAATTTTCGTGTCCTTTTTACATCGTTACATGCGGAATTTTTGTATAAAAATAATAGAAAAATGTGTTTTGTCTGAAAAATTGTTTCGCTTTTATCTCAGTAAATATTTATTTTCAAAAAACAGACCCAGAGTGCTTCCAAACTTGCTTCATAACATTAGTCTACATCTGGTTTGAATTTTTAGCCCCATGTCCCGTTTCATAGACGTACCCGGTTACCGTGGAAACACCGTCATCTTCTTCAACATTAATTCACCAGTAAAACCCATGGCGCTGGATCAGTGACAGTTGTTGGAGACACTTCTTTTCACATTCGTTTACATCTTACCTCCTGTCATTTACGATCCTATGTGGGATTGTGTATTTAAAAGTGTGCCGATGGTAAAATTTAAGTCCTGTGTTCATAAATCTGTCAGTTTGGTGTGTTGACCAAGAAGTGACCCGTACTATCCTAAGAACTTTACCTCAACTGGTGAAACAAAGGAATCCTAACTTAAAACATTAACTACTAATTACTAAAAAGATTAAACTAAAGATCTCGACTGTCCAGATCAAAATAATATTTCAATTCCCCCTTTTTGTCAGTATCACTCCTTTACTTCTGCCATATTCTAAGAGCTGTTTCATGTCATAACATTAAAATCTCTCCACATAAAGACAAGCGTTCATTGCATCAGTCAGTCCATTAGACAAACATCCCAGACGGGTCACTACCTCCGCTCTTTTGGTTTCTATATTACCGAGGCAGGTTCGATGACACCCATCAGAAGACGTTACATCAGTCTACAGGTTGTGTCGCTCCTGTTGTTTTGGTTTTTTTTTTTTTTTTTTTTTCGCCCTCCCTTTTGTCATTCAGCTCAGCCTATGCCTGCTGCCTCTCTGGCTCACAGTGACTTGGCTAAATTAAAGAAATAAAACAGACAGACAGAGCAGGCGTCCCAGACTGATGTTGTTTGTAGCCCTGTCTTTTGAAGCCATCGCTCTGTAGCCACAGCGTAGCGTCTGATCCGTGCCACACAAATCTCACCCGCATTGCCGCCACCACACCCGTACTTTACCGACTTGTCTGATAACATCCTGTAATGATTACAGCTTTCTAGCGTTGCAATAGGGCTTTACTGATATTTTATCTTTAAGGTGAAAGCACAGAAATCCATCTGATGTCTGTGTTTTTATTCCAACCATCCTCCATTCTTACTACCCAATATTTTGCGACAACAATTGATAAGAAAGCGGCGACGGCGAGTAATAACAGGATAAAATCTTAATCTGTTGAAATACTTTTGGCACAAGTACAAAAGGGGCTGTGGAATTTTAATAGTTCATTTGATATGGATGAAAATCCCCTCCAGCGCTTGACGCCGACAACTTAACATCACAGTCATTGTCTCATTTCACAGTCAAAGTGCGACAAGAAAAGGCCCAAAAGCCTCATGACGCTCCATTGTGTGAATATTCACAGAGCTCCGTGCTGATGTCTTCGCAGATGTTTGCGCTAATCCTTACGTTTTTTCAAGCTGACATGGGATAAAAGTGCTGAAAGAGAAGCCGACCTCGATTCAAACAATCATTTCCTCTCAGTTGCGTCTGCCATTATTCTTCTGAATCCTATGAATGCAACTCCATCGTGTTCTCAAGGGCAAAACACAATACCAACATGTATTTATTAGCAGAGTCTATTATATTAGCCATGCCAGAGTTAGGCTTTACAGGACTAAAAGGATGCTTGTCTTTTATTGTAAAGACACACAGACCGTAGAGCTCAAGGTGGCGGTGGCTTCGGTAAGAAGATGGACGCCCATGTTTACAGAACATTTGTCACGGAACATGTCGTCGTTTCCACTCTAGCATCAAATTAGACTCGGCGCTCAAGACACGTAAGATATATTTTATAAGGAGAAAGTTAATGCGCTAAATGAACTGTTTGATTCAGGTGAGCACTCAAAAATAATTGCATTCGGACATGATCGTAATAAAGTTCTACACATAGTTTAGTTTTATGGACGACTTAGTTATTTTTTATTAAGACAGATTCGGCATAGGAGGTGTGCGTACCCATGAAAATATGTATGTAGACGATGATTTATCAGTGGATGAGAAACAAAACCTCCTATCTGACAAAGGCACTTCGTTCCGAACACTAAACACAGTTTTTTTTTTTCTGCACAAATTTATTTGATAATAAAACCCAACTAGAAAAGCACTCGGAGACCACAGAACCCCCCCCCCCATTAATACCAACATTTAATCATTTGTTCCTTGTGCCAGTGTCAACATTTCCTGAAAATTTCCTGAAAATCCGTCCATAACTTTTTGAGTTATCCTGCTAAACAGACAAACAAACAGACAAACCCCGATGAAAACATAACTTCCTCCGTTCCTCGGTGGAGGTAAATAACGCACTGGTTTTTTTTTTTTACTACATTGCTGTTTACGAATAACATTCTGCAAGAAAACAAAATATTTAACATTTTCTCCAGGGTTCCCGTGGGGTCTTACAAAGGCTTAAAAGTCTTGAATTTACAAATCTGCATTTAACACCTTAAAAAAAGTCTTTAAAATGGATTAAATTTGATGTGGTGGGTCTTAAAGTTACGTTGCCGTAAACTTGTTGGCTGTGTTGTGTTGTAAAGCTGCAAAGAAAGTAACGTTAGTCTACTCAGTTCCACCCCTTCCAACCCGAAAACTGAGAATTACGAACCAGTTATCGCTAACTTTGTTCCCAGTGAGAAACGACTCGGAACGATGTAAATCAAGCCGGTGGAGTAAATAAATACATTTTACTAAATTCTAGGAGTCCAGACGTTTTGCCAGTGATATAGGCTGTGAAATGGGCATTAAATTCTGTTCTAAATAGTCTTAAAAAGTCTTACATTTAACTTGTAGAAACTTGTAGGAAACCTGTTTCTCAAAAAAGTGAATTTTTCAGATAAGAGATTTTGTTGTTTGACCACTGTTCTATCGAAATAATCTAGTATTCTGTGGTTTTGAATTGGAAAATTAATGAATGGTCTTATTTTATGGACGCAGGATTATTTTTTTTTGTTTGTTTGGCCACCCACAGAAAGTGTTTTTTTTTTATTATTATTATCAATGTGTCAAGTGTGAGTATCTTAAATATTGGCGCACCTCAAGGCAGCGTACTGTCACCTTTACTGTTTTCAGTCTATACAAAGGAATTCAAAGTCCAAGATTCAACTTTTAGTTTGCTTAAATATGGGGATGGCATCCTTGGACAGTCTTTTACAGGAAGGAGACTGTGCGTGTGAAAGATAGTTCATCAAATCTGTTTTATCAGGGCAAGAATGATTAAAAATATGTATTTTTTAATCTGTGTATCTATATAGGTACAACTGGAGCACAAGAATTGCACAGACAGCATTAAAAACAAAAATACACCTCAAGTATGATATGATGAAAGAAAACGAGATATTTTACATTTTCTAAAAAAAAAAAAAAATTTTTTTAAAAAGTGCATTTTTCAGATTTCAGATTTTGTTCTTTGGCCAAATCAATTTAGTATTCTGTAGTTTTGAATTGGAAAATGGATGAATAGAAGAGTTTTATTTATTTATTTATTTATTTAACCACCAACAGGACGTGTTTTTATTATTATTAATTGTCAAGTGTGAGTATCTTAAATACTGGCGCACCTCAAGGCAGCGTACTGTCACCTTTACTATTTTCAGTATTTACAAATTAATTAAAACTCCGAGATTCAACTTTTAGTTTGCTTAAATATGGGGATGACGTCCTTAGACTTGCATGTGAAAGTCAGTACATTAAATCTGTTTTATCAGGGCAAGAATGATTAAATATATGCATTTATTCAATCTCTGTAACTACAGGTACAGGTGGAATAGACAGGAAATGCACAGACGGCATTAAAAACAAAAACACACCTCAAGTATGATGTGATAAAAGTTATATGGGGTCATGAGGACAGAGAAAAGAAGAAAAGAGTCAAAGTCTGAAGAAAAACTCTGGGATGTTCAGCCTGAAGCTTGGTTTAAGATTCCATAAGATTATATGTGAGAACTTCCAGACAGTTGAGCCAAGAGAGTTCCCATTGTTCTAAATCCAAGTGGAGATCACACTAAACACTGACTTTAACCTGCAGAGGTCATTTAGTTCCGACTGAATTTGTGTGTGTGTTAATACTGCGTACAGCATATAGTTATATGTCTTGTATCTTAATGACAAGACTGAGAAATAAAGATGCAGGTTAAAGGTTTCACAGCACTGTAAATGTTAACTAAGGCAAAACAAATGATCTGTGCCGTAAACACTAAAAAAACGAAATTATGTCAAACCATAATAATCACAAGGCAGAAAATGTCTAATATTTGGGTTCCTATGTATTATTACTTTAATTTTATTGAACACACTGAATATGTTTTTAAAAAGGTGATGTAGAGGTTTGAGAAACTGAGCCAGAAAGTTCTTGAGATGTAGAAGAATCTGGAAGAAAGCACTATGTCTGTTATGTCACCTGGATGTTAAGTTAAGTTAAGTTAAGTTAAGCCAAGTTAAGTGAAGATAAGTTAAGATAAAATAAGTTAAGATAGGTTTTTATTTTATGTATGTATGTATGTATTTATATATTTATTTATATATTTATTTATTTGTTTGTTTGTTTTTATTTAACCTTTATTTGACCAGAAAAAACCCATTGAGACTGAGATTTCGACCTGGCTAAGAGGTCAAGCCGCACACACCATACCATGATGAAAAACGGATTCAAAGATCAGTGATTAAAAAAAAATAAAAAAATTTAAAAAGACAATAATTCAGCAGTAACACAAAAAATTATATGACGATTCTCCATTCTATGTGTTAATCCTAGGTGTTGAGTGGGCGTGGCCTGTCACGTGAAGTGGGCGGGTCGTCTGCGTTTACCTGCATACGTGGCCTCGGCTTATTCGCTCGTCTCGTCTTGTCTTTGCTGGGTTTGTTGCGTCACACTCCGCTCATCACACCATACTTTCACTCATCCACACCTTGCTTACGTGACTGATTCCTTTCCTGCGTCCGTGTCCTAGTATTTTAGTTATTTGTGTTTATTAATAAATGACTTTTGATTGGTATTTTGGTGTGTGTGGCCTCCCAAGACGGGACGCTACTCAGTCAATATCAATTTCAACTTCAGCTTCAGCGAATGAGACATTAACCACATGAAAAAGATGATCCTTGACTTATCCATTCGAGCATTTCACACGTGACAAATGTAGGAGAAGGTGATTTAATGTCATAATGGTTCAACAGCCGCCACATTACACCGATGTGACGGATGTTCAGTTAATTTTGCATGAAAATATCTGGTAGAAATGTCCCTCAAAGGATTCTTTTTCATTTTTATCCTTTAACTGTTTTCAGTTAATGCATTTTTTTCTCCTTTTTTGTATTATTATTTTTATTATTATTATTATTTATATATTTTTTTTCTGTTGTGATGTTCACTGGAAATATCTGATAGAAATGTCCCTCAAATGACTCTTTTCCATGTTTATCCTGAAACCATTTTCTGTTCCTGCATTTTTTTGGGCATTTTTTGGGGGGCTATTTATTTATTTATCTATTTATTTAATGTGATGTTCAATGGAAATATCTGGTAGAAATGTCCCTCAAAGGATTCTTTTTCATTTTTATCCTTTAACTGTTTTCAGTTAATGCATTTTTTTCTCCTTTTTTGTATTATTATTATTATTATTATTATTATTACATTTTTTCGTGATGTGATGTTCAGTGGAAATAGCTGGTAGAAATGTCCCTCAAATGACTCTTTTTCATGTTTATCCTTAAACTTTTCTGTTTCTGCATTTTTTAAAAATTATTATCCTTATCATTATTTATTTATTTATTTATTTATTTTTGCATTTTTTTATGTTATTATTTTATTTATTTATTTGTGTGTGTGTGTGTGATATGATATGATGTTCAGTGGAAATATCTGGTAGAAATGTCCCTCAAAGGACTCGTTTTCATTTTTATCCTTTAAGTATTTTTGGTTCAGTTACTTTTTTTTTTTTTTTCCCCACTTAAGTTTTTATTGAAATTTTAAACACATAATCACCAAAAACACAAAAAAACAAACCTTGCTTGGGTACACTACACGACACTACATTCACATTATTCAGTCCTTCCACCATTCCGCGTCCTGTAATCAGTCCATTTATTCCATTTTTTTCTCCATTTGTGCTTCTTGTAGTCGCAGTTTGCAAGTTATTTTTTCCACTGTATACATTCCTTCAATAATTGTAATACATTGGTCCTTTGTTGGTGGTTCTGTCTTTCCCCAGTTCCTTGTAATAGCTTTTTTGCAAGCCACTAAAAGTACCTTAACCAAGTATATGTCATTTCCCGCTACATTTCCACAGTTAGTTGTTTTCAGTGTACTTTTTTCTTTGTTTTTCTTTCTTTTACATGAGTCACGTCGTTATATCAGTACTTCCACTGGAGTAAAGGTTGCGTGTGTTTTCGCCACCTCTGCTTTTCATTGCGCAGCAGTTCATCATCTTATCACCCAGTTAATGATATAATCAAGGATGCTATCTGAGGATCAGTGTATAAGTCAGCTCTTTTTAAAGGAGTCACTTTCAGAGGAGAATTGATCAGGTCTTGGATCGTGTCCAGACAACGCGTATAATCTACGGGTATCACCTTTTTAATCCACATGGCCCCGTTTTTGGAGCCTTATTTCGGTACTTGCACATCTGTGGCGCCTCAGGGGACCTTCCCAAATGATCCCCTTGCAAGTCTCGGTGATACTGCCCCCTGCACCCACCCACACGGTGATCCACATCCCCAGGGAAAGGTGCCCTGTCCGCCTGTCGGGCTGATCCGGTCCTGGCAGCAGACTGCAGACATTTGTGTGACCTTCCTTGATGAGCTCACACTGTGTACATCACTCCTAGCTGTGCCGTCAAGCCCTCATACTTTGTCATCTTCTCATCAGCAGCTCTCCTCTGGCCTGTTCTCCCAGGACACAGTCGGCTCATCTTAACTACCTGTGCTGGTATTTTCGACAGCAGCACAGTGTTTGGACTAAGCAGGGTCACACAGATAGGAATCTGAACTGAAAATAGGGGCCACACGTCTTAAACTGCTCAGTTGATCCTCTTGGCTGTAGAGTCACGTTGTTCTGGTTCAAGTATCCCACCTCTAGCATCTCCCTGTGGCACTTATAGACTCTATATATAAAGACAGACAATGCAACAGCACTTCCTGCAGCGATGGGGAAGTGAAGCCAAATTATCGAGGTTACAGGAGTTTCTATGTGACACATTGTTGAGTCAGAGTCTGTGCAAAAGAAACCCAGGAACTTGACATGTGAGATGTTCTTCTTAAACAGGGAGATTCCAGTCTTTTACACTGCAAAAAAAAAAAGACCCGCTAGAAATAAGCCTAATATTCCTAAATCTGGTTAAATTGGTTTATATTGAGCAAAAAAAAAAAAAAAAAGTCAATGGGGTAAGAAAATAATTCTCGGCTAGAATTCTTAAAACAAGCAAAAAAAAAAACAAAACAAAACATAATGTGCCTAAAAACTGGACAAAAAAATGTACAAAACAGTGCTTAGTACAAGAAATACAATCACCAGACTGATCTGATGAAATCGCGTTGTATGTCACGCCAGTTCTTATAGCATTTGACGAGCTTTGCGTACGCATTTTCATCCTTTCACGCGTTATTCTAATTAAATTAAGTGTGGAATGTTTACCCCTGGGTGGGTGTGAAACAGCCCGGGGTACTTTTAAATACTCTTAATATTTTTTAGTATTTTTATACTTTTATTTATATATTTATTGTATTTTTTTCTTGTTTTGCACTAAGGGGGGGGGTCCTGCAAAATTTAATTGTAAAAAGTGTACAATGACAATAAAGGATATTCTATTCTATATTCTATTATTCGGTGTCATTTGATCGCCTGTCAAAGTACGCCAAGATCTCCGGTTTACATACCCGTAACCACCAACCCTTACCGCCAATCACGTGGTATTTGACGCGGCGTGAACATACACGCAAAAAGCTTATAATGCGTACAGATAACACGCCGACTAAAAGCGGCGTGTTATCTGTACGTAATCCACGATATCACATTGAAATCACACTCATTTAAGACAGAATTACTTTAAATGAGGAGTTTTAGTCTCTAACCGAGCTGGATATGAGAATTTAAGCCTTAAAAAAATGTAGGACTTTTTTTTTTTTTAGCAATTTTTCAGTCATTTTTCAAATTAGTCGAGGGCCACGTTAAACTGTGTTATCATTTTTGTCACGTTTTAAGCCTGGAAATGACAATAAATGGTTAAAAAAAAAAAAAAAAAGTTAGTTGCCGTCATTTCTTCAGATTGCCTCAGACGTTCCAACAACCAGGTTTCTGTCAGGAATGGGTGTCATTTTGGAGTCTGGAATCCAGTTCTAAAAACACATTTTTGCAGATGCTAGAACATTATCTGAATAAGTGAATATCTAGTAAGAATATACAAAAATGCATAAAATATGATATTGTTGTGTATTTCCCATTTGTAATTAATAAATCAACAGATTATCACAATTAGGAGATATTATCACATTTATTAATGATCGCATTTGTAGTAAATATTTAAAGTGCATATAAATAATATAGCGTATGTTTTAAAAAAAAAAGGTTAATTATGTAAATCTGATTGTGTGTGAGGTGACTAAAAAAGTGTATTTTTAATGTTTAAAGGGATCCCCATTAGCAGAAACCAAGGTGGCAAGCTAATCAATTCACGTTATTAACAATGCAAATCTAAAAATAATAAGCATGATTGGAAACATAAAACATCATCAGAAAATATGGGATTAGTTATTACTTTCATGAGTGCGTGAATGGTTTGTATGGATGTTTTGTGTTATTGTAAAAATATATATATTTAAAAAAAAAAAAGCGTGTTAACAAAGCAAACGAAGGAGAATTGATGTATTAGTTTGTAAAAAGGGGGTGGGAATCTATAAGTTTTACTTCTTCCCGCTCCGTTTCGAGTGACGCGTTGTTGTGCTCTTTGTTATCTGACGATTTTATGTGCTCGAAAGGAAACTGAACTAACGTCGACGGTCATAGTGTAAAAACTGTCTCCATCCAGGACGCAGAGATGAAATATTCTGTCTTTATGAGTCTTTTTCTTCGGAGGCACACTGTAATCATTCAGATGAAGGTGGACAGGGAAAGGACGACAATACACCGACTGATTAAACATCGCAATCAAGGCTGTCTTATTAATGCTAAGAACCAGAAGTCTTCGGT
The DNA here is from genome assembly GCA_037367295.1 of Apogon hyalosoma. Taxonomy (NCBI): domain Eukaryota; kingdom Metazoa; phylum Chordata; class Actinopteri; order Kurtiformes; family Apogonidae; genus Apogon; species Apogon hyalosoma. Next base: position 25,539,578 of record JAPQRP010000029.1, on the reverse strand, counting down.
ACTTCACCTGCTCCCCGGTGCTTTACTCGTGCTTCATTATAAACTGAACATTTTTTAAGGCTGCAGCACAGCCGTGGCTGTGGCTCAATCTGTGCTGACTGGACTCTGAGCTGCGGCAGCTTCTCAGTCATAAGTAGCCACAACATTAACACAAGACGCAGCTTTATCTTGCTCTTGTCGCAATTTTCGATAATCCCCTGAGAGACCTCGGCAGTAGACAGCAGGATTTTGCTGACAAATCCAGGTCTTGACCTCAGTTGGTTGCCTTTATTTCTTCACTGCCACCATCCGCGGGTCTATCACTGAACTAATCACCGCAATAGATAGTGTACATCGACCATCAGGGTGTAGTCGCAGGACAGTTTGGGTAATGGATGAAATCGGCGAGTTTAGTCTCTGACCGGCGAAGGCACACTTTATATTTTGAACAGCTGGCTTTTGCTAAGCATATCTCTGTTCAGGTGATGTTAATCTTAGAACCTGAACCACCAGTCTTAGAGCTAATGATCACTAGAAGATGACTTTTTCATGAGGAGATGTGGCGCCGCATACAAATGTGTCCTACTTTGTGAAATGGCCATCTAACACGTCCGCTTTTATTTGCATTTTTGCTTAATCTGCAGCTGCATTTTCAATTATGTTTTCACAATATGCATGTCAGAAGAAAAAGCGTTGAAAGACATGTCAGTAGCCTCAAGCGTTTGTACATGAAGTCATCTTTCTTCATCGAGAGAAAAAAGAAATCACACACATAAATAATGCATTGTTTTGAGTTGTTGCGGAGCACTCAGTGAGACGAGAGAAAAGCAAATGCGACATATTAGAAACATTCCGGTTTGTTCTTGTTCTTCCTCGAATCTCACGACACGGAAACTATTTTCACACATCTGCTGCCGCACAAGAGCCTTCTGTCAGAGTTATGATACCAACACCCCTGTGCAAACAGATTCCAGCAAAAACCATTTGGAGATACAGTGGGATAAATTATGTCCAGAGATGCTGCTCAGTATTCACAAATAGAGACTCCAGATCTTAACTGTGACAGTAATGCCTTTGCTTTGTTTATGTGTATGCGATGCATGTTCGTATATATTTGAAAATTCAAACACACAAAAATATAATATATTCTTTTCATTTTGTAGGTAGAGTGTGATCTATGTGGAGATAAAGCTCTAGACTTAAGCTGTCACTGTGTAAGGTAGGAATGTGCCATGTAGTGGTTATGGGTGAATGAATTTACTCATATATATATATATATATATATATATATATATATTTTGATTGCTGTTGTTCACTTTGTCTCATTGTTTACTTTATTGTGTATTCATTTGTGTTACCTTCAAGGATGTATGTATGTATTTATTTTTTATTTTCTCGGTATGTCAGTATAGGTGTGTATGTATGTGTATGTGCATGTGAAGATAAAAAGTGAGGTTAACCGATCCAAGGGACTTGATTTTTCATGTATTATGTTGATAGGAAGCTAAACGATAGGCTGTTTTGTGGAGAAGGGCTGGGATTCAGTAAGTTCTACTTCCTCCCACTCCTTTTCGAATGTGCAAATGAAGTCATATTTTGTTTTCATGTATATGTTTTTGTTTCTTGTTCGTTTGTTTTGTTATCTGTTTCATTTGCAAGGATTAAGTAGGATTATTGTGTTCTGTTGCATATTCGAAATAAAGTAAACTATATGTATTTACATATATGTCAGTGTGTTCAAGAAACCTTACCAAGATAATTTTTGCTTGTTCCATTGGCAGATTTTTTTTTTTTTTTTTTGCTTAATTCAAGCAAAACAATCTGCCAATGGAACAAGTGAAAAAACATCTTGGTAAGGTTTCTTGAAATAAGATTTTCAAGATCTATTGTCTAAAAATAAGTTCTTTTATCTCAATTACAAGTTATTCTTTAGGTGATTATGTCTTATTTTAAGTGTGATGAGATATTTTGACTAGAAATGAGAAAAATACACTTGGTAAGATTTGGATTTTTGCAGTGAGGATGCTTTGGTGGGCCAGTTTTGGGCCGCAGACCGTATGTTTGACACCCCTGTTGTACAGTATAATCATGTAGTAACACCATTAGGAATGAAAAGGTAAAATCGAACCAGATCTGGCCACACTTTACCATCCTTCTGTACACTGTCTTCCTGCATTAGCATTATGACTGTTCTCTAAAGACATTTGTCTGGATTTCTTGTCGCTGGGCTTCGACATCAGGGCAGCCACCGCCACCCTGTTTATAATGAATGTGGTTTCAACCGTTCGCCATAAAAGCTGATACTCCCTGGTTTATTGCCGCATTTGCTGCTTTCTCGAAGGGTGAATGGAAGGAACACTCAGTGTGAGTTAGATTTACTCAGTGACCCTCTTTATAACACTAATGTTCATTACTGGCTAATGTGAAACTTTGAAGTTCCCCAGATGGTGTTGGTTGTTATTATTCATGCTCACTGTTCAGGCTTCATGACCTGTAAATAATCCTCTAAACTGTGCTGTTTTCAAAGCTGAAGCTGCGCACGGGAGCCTCGCGTTTTTGAAATTTCCAAGTGTCAGTTTCAACGAGGCTTTAAAATAAACATCTACACTGATGGAGAATTATACATGCATTTATTTATAAATGCAACTTGTTTGTAGCCCTGTGCGGATTGTCACTTTAAGAATTCACAACCTGGTATTTATCTAACACTGATGACAAAAATTGAGTGTAATAATTCCGTTGTCAGAGGCTGCATGCAAAACACAGAACATTATACAGTTTGCATTAATAAACATAAGCGCACCAGCAAGTCTTTAATGTAGTAAATGGGACACGCTGCATTAATAAAATAACAAGAGTAAACTAGTCTTAATTTAATCAAAGTCAATAGTTTTCATGGTTTTCCGACTTGGCTGTCATCCATCTATGTTCTTCTTGTGCTTTGAATTTGTGTTTTTTTTTTTTTCTTATATAATAACATAAATCCCGGGCTTTGCTTTATTTATGTAACTGTAATAGGTCTTGAGTTGAATGTGAGATTTCCTATTTAAAATGCCAGTGAGATCCTAATAGGCCGAGCCCGCATATTTTGGATTTTTCTGAAGAGGATAAAGGTTGAGAGTCAGCGCTCATTTCTTATCAGGGCTCGTTGGTCATGCTAGCCGCAACCACCTTGGATCTTGTCTGGCCTGTTAAAAAGGATTTCTGATAAATCAGTTATGTTTAGGGTAGCATATTTAGCTTATCACTCGCTGCAAATATGAGCTGTGTGAGTGATATTTTAAGATTGCTCTCCACAGTAATTTGGATGAATAAAAGAGTCTCTTTAGTATTCAGGTATTGTTATGGTGGCTATTAGAGTAGCTTTACACCTCAGGAATCAGAACGAGAGCTCCTGATCCAGACTGATCCTGTAGCTCAGGGCAAGCACAATGATTCATCTATTATAAGATATATTTATGTAAAGGATAACATTTAAAGACATAAATCCACTTCCAGTGTCCTTAAATCTACTGTTATAGTGTATTCTGCAAAAGCTAACATTCTCCATTCTAGCTTCGACTGCATTTTTTTTCCCCTGCCTTTCACTCCCTGTTCATATAGTTTTATTCAAATGTTCTGCTTTATGACAGGAAAATAATACCCCACCATGTCAAGTCTCCTCCATGAAGATGGCACATGACTGATATATACAGTTACACTCCCCCAAATGCTCACGATTTTATAGGGGCTTGTTAGAATTATACAGTCGGAGTACTTAAATGAAAATAAAACAAAGCTTAGGATTTTTTTTTTTTTTTCCAGGTAACAGAAACGGCGGAAATGCGAAACTATATTTAGATGGCGTGGAAATAGAAAGAGAGAAGCGAGATTTTTAGGTGTCATCATAGATAGTAAACTGTGTCGGGAACCCCATATTGAGTATATTAAAAGTAAAGTGTCAAAATCTATAGGCATACTGTATAAAACAAGGGACTTATTCAACAAAAAACAGCCTATACATGATATATTGTTCTTTGGTTCTGCCCTACTTAACATATTGTGCCGAAATATGGGGAAATGTAGGAAAAACTAGTATAGATACATTAGTAAAATTACAAAAAAAAAAAAAGAGTAAGATATTTTGAAGCAACTAATAATTTATTTATTCAACTTAATACCTTAAAATTGCCAGATATTATATATATTAAAATATTAGAGATGATTTATAAAGTAAAAAAAAAAATTGTTCCAAATACTACTCAAGAGTTCTTTAAATTTAGAGAGAGTAAATATAATGTAAGGGGTCTTTATATTTTTGAATGTATGAAAATGAGGACAAACGTGAAATCCAGCTGTATTTGGGTTGTGGGAGTGAAATTATGGGATGTACTTGATGAGGAATCTAAGTTGTCCACTTCTCTGACAAAGTTTTAAAAATGTCTTAAGTATAAGATCATTCCGGAATATTAAGTGGAGATGTTAGTTGCGTTTTTGTTGTTACTGATTCTTCTGCTATGAGAATGCTCGATGGCGTACATATTTAATTTGACGTAAGCGGTCGGTGTGTCAGGTGAGAAGGAGAGGCAAAGAATAAGCTTCTGCTTCTGGCCTATTCCTTTTTTTTTTGTTTGTTTGTTTTTTGTGTGTTTATTGTGATTGTTTTACTGTGTGTGATAACCGTACAAACCAAAAATAAACCATTCATTCATTCAACATGTAAAAAAAAAAAAACCTAATTAGAATGTAATATATTATAACCATGATTTCTATGTTTTGTAATCGGAACGTAACATCATTTCTCTGGTTTGCCGATTCGTTCTTAGCGCGATACATTAACATTTGAGCGTTACGAGCTTCAAGGGGTAGAATGGAAACAGACGGGTTAGCTTCGTTTTTAGGAGCGTGTAATGCTGATTGTTTTATTGTTTTGTTAGCCCTAAAGAAAAGACGGTTGGGAGACCTGAGGAGTGAGGACGGGGACTGAGAATGAAGCGGACAGTTGTGCTCTGGGGGATAAGTGAAGGGATTGGCTGAAGTTCAGAGCAGGAAGGCAGCACCTCAAGTAAGAGCATAAAGAAGTAGGAAAAGTTAACTCTGGGCTCTTGAGGACAGGGAGTCAGAGAGATGGGTTCGTTGCTTGGAGACTTTATGTCCGTGGGCCTGGAAAACTGATTCTCTGCAACCTTGGGAGACCACAGATCTGTGTAAGATCCATCACTAGTGGCTTTTCCATTGGACATCTGCGCAAAACTTCACCGATATTTACTCAATGTCGAAAAACACATTTGCATGATGTTGGTTTTTCCATTAAATCTTAAATCCTTCAATCTTTGCTTGAAAAAGGTCCAGTGGACTGAAACGTTGCTTTCTTATAAAAACGTTTTTTGTCTCTTTTCTACTACATTCGTACCTCGTGCTCTTACGCACCTGTCCCTTGAAGACTTTTTAGGTGTGCACCAGCCTCCGTATCTTGTTTTTCCATTTACTCACAAATGCGATGACTTGTTTATTTATTATCGCGAGATGACACGAGAAGTCATTCCATAAACATGGCGACGAACGTAAATACCGTGTTTATTTACAGATAGATTCATTATTATTATATATTACCCCTCTATCCCGTACGATATTAAAAAATTATTCGGTTTCCTGGTGGGTCCTCCATGTTTCTTTTAAAACTCTTCTTCTTCGCTTGTTGTAGCGTCCCTCAACATCCTTTTTTTTTTTTTTTTCACGTGACTCTAGTTGAAAAAAAGGTCTTTCCGTTGCAGTTTAGCGCGATATACCATTTGCGCTACGCCCGAAAAACCACCTCTTGCAAAAACTTTTAATCGAAAAACAAGAGCTGCAATTTGAAGGTCAATGGAAAAGTGACTAGTGTTCATTAAACGATTGAGCGATTGTTATTCGTAAATCCTGTTTCAGGTCTGTTTTATGGTGAAGGTAATAACCAACGTAACGAACGCGGGAAATAGAGAATTGGAGTCAGATTTATAAGTAGAATCCCAACAGGCTACATATGTAAATACTACAAAATTACCTCAAATTATCATTACAGTGTTTCGAATAAAGAGCTTTGAAATTATGTCAAAAGATGTATTGGTTTGTAGAGATATGAAAGAGATATGAACTGAATAAATTTACGCCGATGTAGACTTGTGACCACTAGAGGGAGTAGTGAGTCACTAGGCTGGTCTCCCATGGTGAGGAAAACTAACAAAGTGACCAGATCAGACGAGAATCATTAAGAAACAACTTTTAGAGTCAAAGAAAGTGACAAAGTGATAAAAGCTAGAAGAACTGTTGTTGTTGTTTTCACCACTGGACACAGCTGTAAAGAAAAAGAATGGAGTTTGATGCTGAAATGGCAGCGTTTCTTCTACTCAGGTGAGTTTGGTTATGATGTTTGTGAAGGTATAAAGTTACTATGTGCTATTGTCTTTGATAAGTTGCCGTTTGTTGCTCTACAGTGCAGAATCAGAAAAGCTTTATTGTCTGTCGTGACGGAAAATCGCCTTAGACGTCGCTCATACAACAGAAACGCACGACTCCTAAAAACCTAGTGGGATAAAAGAATACTGAAACATAAATAATGTATACAGAGTTCAAGTAAAACTCTAAAATGTGCAATGTGCTAAAGTGCAAGTGCTGAAGATCATTTATGAGCGATAGTTTGTTTAAAATGTTTATGGCAGTGGGGATAAAAGAGCTGCGGTAAGTGTTCTTCTTGGACACCTGATGGTAGAAGGTGGAAGGACTTGTGCAGGGGCTGAGGGGGATCTGCTGTGATGATGAGGGATATTTTTTTCATTCCTGTTTACTCAGTTTTACATATATCTTCTTTTTGCTGTCACTGTTGATGTGCATTGACATCAGAACCTTGAAGGACAAATTTGAAGACTCTAGGTCAAAGGTCAAAGTCACAAT
>JAPQRP010000029.1:25493982-25509646 GCA_037367295.1 Apogon hyalosoma | reverse complement strand
TTCAACAGTGAAGTAGGCAAAACTTGGGCTAGAACGACACGTCTGCCATCTAGTGGTAAGGAGTATCATAGATATTTAGAGTCATATGAAGTATAACGGTGAAATCTAAAAGACAACATGCTCCGTCGCCGAAATGCGACGAGGGCGGCGAAAGGGTTAACACGGTGGTCGACCATAACATGCGGATCCTCAGGTCCCCAGTAGGTGCAACTGTTAAGTTATCCCCTGTAAAGTGTGCATCCATTTTTTTGGGACACCCTGTATTACTGAAAATTGATTAGTAATGCGTTACTGTAATGCATTACTTTTGTAACTCCCAACACTGCTTGACAAACACATGCAATACAGTGGAACGCAAATATACGACACCACCAGTCGAGATTTTTCCAGTTTGTGAGCGCAGAGAAAGGTGCCATATCCAACCATTAGCTCAAATTACACTCACTTCTTTACAAAGAACCGCAGCTACTTAAGATAAAGGCAGAGACGTATCGTAACGTAAGCACGATTGTTTTCGCAGTCGGCTCCGGAAAAGATCTACAGCCCTCATCTCTCTTGTGAGGACTACACTCTTTCCAACAAAGCATGTCTAATTTGAAAACGAATGAAGGGGAGAAAAAGTGATTTCAATGAGCCAAGAAATGTAATGCATCTGGCCCGGCAGCTTTGATGGGAGTCTATCAACTCCGATATTAAGGCGAGGATTTGCGTGTCCGTTCATGTGCTGGGCTCTTCAGCTGAGAGAGAGCACAGTTGTTCTATTACGCAGGTTAGCACTTCTGAACAGATCACCTGAGACCTGCTGGACATTTTCCCTCCATATCCTCTCCTACATTCTCACTGCAGTGCTGAGTGGAGTAAAAATCACACAAATAGTCTAGCGCCTCCAGTATGCAGACGAGACAGGCCCGAAAATGGCAAATGTGCTGTTTGTTATTTGATTCACTGTTGGAGCTTTCATTATGCCACGAGGAAAAAAAATCACAAATCTCTTTCATGGCCGGTGAAAAAGAGGCTGATTTGTGCACATGGTAATGACACCGAAGTTGATTTTTTTTTTTAAACAAAAATACAAGAATGTTTTTGCAGATCACAACAGTTCAATGAAATGAGGCAAGTGAGACTCATTTCTGTGCGTAAAAGCTAATATTGTGAGAGTATTAACACCTCCTCTGTATAATACTGTGTTGCTGTGTTCAGTTTAATTCCAAAAGTGAGAAGTGAAAGACAGAGCTGATGCATGTGTTTTCAACAAGAGGCAGAGAAAGGCTGCAGTTGTAAGTTAGTAAAATGTCACGTAATTCATCCAAAAAAAAAACACTGTATCGTCTGCAAACGAGGGTTGGCGATAAGTCAGGGTCACTCTTTGAAGCCGTTGGGTTTGTCTCAGTTTCTGTCGCGCTTTTATTCCGTTTTGTCACATTTTTACTCCTTTTGTTGCTTTTTACACATCTTTACTCAGATCCTTGGGTTTGTCTCAGTTTCTGTTGCATTATTACTCAGTTTTGTCGCATTTTTACTCCTTTTTTCAAAACTTTTTATGCATTTTTACTCAAATTCTTGGTTTGTCTCTGTTTCTGTCGCATTTTTACTCTGTTACATCACATTTTTACTCCTTTTTTTATTTTTACACATTTTTACTCAGATCCTTGGGTTTGTCTCAGTTTCTGTCACATTTTTACTCCTTTTTGTCATATTTTTCTTTTTTTTTTATTTTTATGCATTTTTACATTGATCCTTGAGTTTGTCTCAGTTTCTGTCACATTTTTACTTTTTTTTTCAATTTGTATATATTTTTACTCAGATTCTTGGTTTTTCTCAGTTCCTGTCAAATTTCTACTAGGTTTTGTCACATTTTTACTCCTTTTGTTGCTTTTTACACATCTTTACTCAGATCCTTGGGTTTGTCTCAGTTTCTGTTGCATTATTACTCAGTTTTGTTGCATTTTTACTCCTTTTTTCAAAACTTTTTATGCATTTTTACTCAAATTCTTGGTTTGTCTCAGTTTCGGTCGCATTTTTACTCAGTTTTGTCACATTTTTACTCAGATTCTTGGTTTATCTCAGTTTCTGTCGCATTTTTACTCTGTTACGTCACATTTTTACTCCTTTTTTTATTTTTACACATTTTTACTCAGATCCTTGAGTTTGTCTCAGTTTCTGTCACATTTTTACTTTTTTTTTTCAATTTGTATATATTTTTACTCAGATTCTTGGTTTTTCTCAGTTCCTGTCAAATTTCTACTCAGTTTTGTCACATTTTTACTACCTTTTTTATGCATTTTTACTCAGATCCTTGGGTTTGTCTCAGTTTCTCATTTTTACTGTTTTGTCTTGGAAAAAGAGGGCTCTGGGGTTTATTTCAAGACCACAACTGCGAGAATATCACTAAACTGTTTGTGCACTGAATGAATAATTTGTTAACATCCTCTCTGTGAAAAAAAATCCTTGGAAACCTTAAAGGTATTAGGTGTTCTTCCAACTCTTGATCCTCCTACACACTGGAAACTTAAAATAAAAATAAATATATCAGATGATTGTTACTCCAGTTTTACGGCAAGAAAATTCACTGGTTTGAACATACTGTATCCTACCACATAGTTGATCTCATTTTGGTGTCGTCTCTAAAACCATCAGAGCTCTAGTAAAGGCTCAAATAAAACATGTAAATATTACAATAAATGGTGTGAGGCTTTTTTTTTTTTTTTCATTTTTACAAACTTTTAACAGAAAAAGTTGGCAAACCTGCAAGCTTTTAGGTTTAGGCAATGAAGGTGCTTTGTTCAGCGCTGGTAAAAGGTTGTGATTCTATTTAAATTTTACCAAATAGATCACGAGTCATTTTTTTATCACTTCTTTGCAGATATTTTCACGTCCTGATGTCTTTCCAAGTCCCAAGCAAGTGCTGTCAGTATTGCAACCTATAACCCTATCATTAAATATGCATGTAAATATTAAAAAAAATAGTTTAGAGAAATTCTGAGCTGTTAAACACTATAAATGTTGACGTGAAATGTAATTTTTCCCTGAGAGCAGGTGTAAAGACAACATTTCATTCTTGCGTCTGGGTTGGGCTCCTGAATTTGTTAACCTTTGAGTTTAGATGGATTAGTCCTTGACAAGTAAGATTTCATTTGAAAGATTTATCAATAAAATATTCATGGACGGGCAACTGCAAATCAGAGTCATTGCTCAAGAATTAACCTTTAAGAAACCTAAACGTCAGGTTTAGTATTTGACTTTCGGAAACAAGGAAAGGCCAATTGAAAGGTTTCTGAAAACCTGCGTCTTCGAAAATGACTCATAGTAAAGCCGTTACAAAGACATTTCCTGCTGGTATAGTAGTGGTATAGGCAAAGCTCTGGCGCCTCAAAAGTGTGCAAATGTCAAAGGGCGTTTTGGTGCACGAGGGGGCATGTAGAGGTTGCAGCTTCTCGAATAAGAGCAGCGCAGCTCACCAGCAGTGGGAAATGGAGGACATCTTGCCAGGGTTATGACTTCAAACATGTAACAGCCTCAGCAGCTCCAGGCCAAAGGAACAGATTGCTCCAATTACAGCAAGCCTCACGCACCACAGTCCCCTTGACACATGCAACGGTCTATTGGAGTGGACTTAGGGTAGTGGCATGTTGCTCTGGAGCACTGGGGAACCACACATCCCACTGCCAATCTGTATTCTGTTTGAACCTGCAGACATCTCCTTTTAGCCCTGCTTTCGTTTCGGATTCTGTTCAGACTGTGTGTTTTTGGCTGCCAACACAGGTGATTGGCACCTTCTCTCTGAATTTATAACAAAATCAATTCTCTAACAGCATCCCTGAGCACATCAATCTAAGAGAGATGCTTTCTACCCCCTCATTTTCAGCTTCACAGACACAGAGTGGTTATAGATGAATCCCTCAGTATAGTTACCCATATCGGCTCTGAGAGCTGTGGCGGAGCACTGCTTTAATTGGCAGCGTCAAGTAATGCACAACATGTTAGAAGCCAGCAGCATTGGGAATCACCTTGTTAATTGAGGGCCGCTGTTGAGAGATTGACTAATTGATCAAGGCCTTTACAGAGGTAGATAATTCATGGTGGCAACACCACCGGGGGAGGAGCCTTGTCAGTGATGATTCATGTGTCTCTTGGAGGAAAGTCAGTCTCCGCGGTCTCTTTTGTTCAACAGGCTCGAAGTTACGGGGATTGTATCATCAGCGCCTCCGCCCAACTGCTCTCTTCTCCCCCTCTAAATCAGAATTAAAAAGGTGAGGCTGGTGTTGATAGCTTGCCACAAATGATACAGTGTTGTATGTCTGCATGCTTCCCCAGATGGTTGCAGCGCTCCCCGAACACCATCAAGATACAGGGAAGATGTATGGTTGTGTTGTAATGAAAGCATGAAGGGACTCCGAGTCACGGAGGAAATGTCTCCATCACACCGGTAGAGAGGTAATAACGCCCCTGTGCACTGTACTCCGAGAGAGAGAGTGAGGGGGGAAAATGAAATGTGTGGCAACAATGTAAGGCTTATAAATTGAAGGTGAGATTGAAATACTTCCAAAAAGGATTCAGGATGGAGCTGATGCACTATGTTATGGTGTAAACAGTATCTGCAGTGAAGGTTTTTGGGTGAAAAATACTTATGTAGAGTGGATTTGATCTATAGGAAGTGGTGGGGCGGTAGAATAAGGAGGACACAGGGTAGATAAGGAGGAAGAGTAAGTTGAAGGTCTGTAGTGAATAGAATGAAACCGAGATCTGCACAGAGTTTAGTATCTGTATCTGTTGAGGCAGCAAAAGTATTTGTTTTCCGCTAAAAGTGGAAACAGGCCCAACTTTTACTCGTAACACGCGTGTACTTTTAGGATATTCAGGTGTTCTTGTGCTTCTTCAGTAAGCCACAGTAATAATTTTAGAATCTTGAATGTAATTTTAGAGATTGGAAATGAGTTTTTTTTTCTTTTCCTGGCTGCGAAAAAAAAAAAATCATACACACATGAGTGAAAACCCATGATTTGTGCTCTTTCAAACAGTCCTGTGGTGTATTCAGTTGTACTCGTGATTAAATTACAAATCACATCTTAAAAAGCTTTTGAAAAACACATTTGGAAAAACACACTTATCTGTGTGTTTGTAATGGGAGTTAGATGTGATGATTCACTTTTACAGACAAGTCTTTTAAAGGGGTCATATTTATCTAAACCCACTTTTATTAGTCTTTGGTTCATTTATTTGTGTATTTGGACCCTAATAGTTCACACAGTTTGAATTTGAACCCTCAGGGGCTGCAAAGCTAGCTTTATATTCATCCCAGCAAAAACTGAGTGGATTTCTACAACCTGTTTTAATTCCTACTTAATTTGTTTACGTTTTATAAATAGTTATGTCACGACATTTGCACATATAAGGTCCAGACTTCCGACGAACATTTATCTAGTACGACATGACTGTTTATCGGCAGCAGCGGTTGTAGTAAAAACTAAAAATATGTCCAAACTTCGAGCCGATTACCTAAAATGTTCAGTTGTTGATTGAATTAATGAACACAAGTGACTGAACGGGACAGAGAAGCACGGTCAACGACCCAGAAAGGGGGTGGAGTCATGTGCATTTAAAGGGCCAGCGCTCAAAACCACCTTTCTGGTGTCATTACTCAGAAATAGGGTTGAAGATGGACCTGTGGAGTTGAATGAATGAAGAATTCAGACCCAAGTGTAGCATTTACAGTTTATGTAGAGCACAGGGAAACTATTTAAAATGCATAATTCCGTTTTTTTTTTAAAAAAAAAGCTAAATATCACTCCTTTAAATCAGGGACTTTCAAAGTCTTAAAAGTCTTGAATTTATAAATCTGCATTTAATACCTTCAGAAAATACTTAAAAGGTATTAGATTTGATGTGGTAGGTCTTCAGTTGTGTTGCCATAAACTTGTTCACTGTATTATGTTTAAATGTGTCGTTAAATGTCCAAGCTGCAAAGAAAGTAACAGTCGACCTGTTCCAACCCGCCAATTTTTTTTTTTTTTTTTTTTTTATAAATTTTGGAACAGCAGTTTATATTACAGAGCATAACATGTCTAATATCAAGAGCAGTTTTGGACCCACTGCCATGCACATATTTTAGAAATTTCGATAACTATATACATATTGGGAGAGAAAATGTGTACAAATTGACAAAAAAAAAAAAAAAATCAGGGAGAAGGGATTTGATGAGGTTAAAAACTATAATAAATGCAGAAACAATGAGAATAAGGTAAAGTCAAAGTCGGGCATGGCCCTGTTCATGTGGGGGCCCTAAGCAAGACAAGTTGCCCCCCCCACACACACACACCGTACCATATATCCATAAACACAAAATAATTTCACTCTGAAGTACGATAGTAATTCAGGTCCAAAGCTCAGCGGCTACACATACCAATGTGTTATATTTTAACCCAGTGACAGTAAAACAATAAAGACTGTAATACATTTTGACTGACTGGGGTTTGTGTCCTGGTCAGGGTGTTTCCAGTTTCTGATGCACTCACCACCTGTCAGACGCTGTTGGGGGGGGGGGTAAACGTGACAAATTTATGGGGCCCATACAGCAGCTTGGAGAATTAGAGGAATGGTAAAGCATCTTAATTCAGTTTCACTTTGCACACTTACCCCCCCCCCACCACCACCACCCTCAGCTCCGACAATCACGGACCGCTAACACCTCTGTTCGACCACAACATATTTACTGGACTGATAGTGTTTATCGCATAAACAGTTGAAAGCAGTATTGACAATGACTAATGACGTCATGGCAGCACTGCGTTCGATTGTAGCCAAACACTAAAAAAGACAGCACTCAAACACTCCACCGTCTTACCGTGAAGCATTGGCCGTCATTATGTGTTCACGGAAAAATGTATTTCATGTTACCTTGAGAGAGATGTTTCTTTTCTTCAAGTTTTTTCTTCTTACGTTTATTGGCAACCCACTAGTACAGTCATTTGGACATGGTGAAACCGCTCCAACAAAATGACTACTCACTTCATCCTGGGTTTCCAGGTTTTCATTACACCCTTTTCACTGTTTGGCGTTGTCAGATCATCAACAAATCAAATGACATGATGCATAAGTTTGGGGCCCCCTGGTAGCTGTGGGGCTCTAAGCAGTTGCTTAGTTCAGATATTTTTTTATTACCCCGCCCCCCAAAGGGGAGGAAAGGGGTATCGTTTTTGGTTCGGTTTGTTTCTTTGTTCGTTGTAGCAGCAAAACTATTGGTCCAAACTATTGTGAATGAAACTATTGGTGATTTTGGTAAAAGTAGGTCAAATTTTTTATGAATTTAATTTTTTTTTTTTCCCCATTTACTTATTATGGGCAAAATTTCAAATGTCTATAAAAACATCCATTTTGTTTCAATTTACTTCAAACTTGGTACATGTATAGAGGCAATGGATATGCTGACATCAGCACAGGCATAGACATGATGACATCAGCTGGATCAACACCAAAATAAGCTATAATATGTGTGAGGGGTGGGGTTTGTTGTGCCTGGAATCATTTGTTATAAATTGGTTCTGTTTTGAAAAAATACCTGTCAGATCATTTCTTTTGGCCATAGATCATAATCTGTCAGGAAGTTGAGCAGCAATGAAGTAACAATTTGACTGTGAGTTCTTAAATGGTTGATTCAGTATTTTTCTTAAATGCCTTGAATTGAAGCTCATAGTCCACCCTTCAGTTACATCTTTTTTTTTTTTTTTTTTTTTTTTTTTTTTTTTTTTTTTTTTTTAATGACAGAAACACTGTGGTGATGTACAGAAGCAAATATTTATGGACTTCACTGTATAAGATATTTGATGTTTCAGGTTCTTTGCAGAAAACAACAGTAATGCGTGTATTAAGGCATGACCTGTTTTCATATCTCTTCATTTCCCCAGTTCACATAAATACACCCAAACTATTGTGAAAATCTTACAAAAAAGTACAAAAAGCTCAATTTTAGTGACCCATGTGGATTAGAGCCCTAGCTGCGGAGAAAAATGTTTGTTTTGCAAAATATCAATATTAATGTGGACAGGGCAATAAAACTTCTGTTTTCCACAAGTTAAAAGGCTGGGGAAAAACCTGTAAATCCAGCAAAAGTACATTTTAAACAACAACATAGTCAGTGTGAACAGGGTCTAACTCCTCCAAATAACAAAGGGATAAGTGCATTTTCCAGAATGTTGAACTTAGCCGAAGAAAAAAATAAAAGCCTCAATTCTCCCAAAATATGAGATTTGCATTCTTCTTTTCCACATCTTCTACTGAGAAGTGAACTCATCAGTGTCTTGTCAGTCACCAGGGTTTGATCCTGTTATTCCCTGGGGGAATTAAAATAAAATAAAATTCATATTTGTTTATTATAGAGACTAATAATAACTTAGTGCTGAAATTACAGTTTCGACCTAAATACATTGTCTTTTTTTCTCCATTTAATTTATTTTCTACACGTCAAGCACAACACTGTACTGAATATACACATGCATATATTCGGCCACTTAATTTGTCAAACATGAATTTAAAGATCTTTTAATTGCTCTCTTAAATCACTGCCTTTGTGTGTTTTTCCACCGTATTGCCTTTGCTTCTGCATTGCACCAATTACAGACTTATTAAACAGGAAACACATATGATTCGCTGCGTTAATGGAGGTTAAAACAGTCATTACTGTGATCACAAATGCTGATGTATCATGTCTGAATAATTACAAAAATGACTTCTGATCCAGGCCAAATAGGGGTGTTTATTGTCGTCACAGTAGTTTAATAGAAAAAAAAAAAAAAAAAAAAAAAAATCAGTCTGTATTATAAACTCTAACAACAATTTCTAGGGGGAAGTGAAGTGTTCAAGGCATGAGGTGCTAATAAAAAAAGTAATTTTTCTCCTTCCCTGTTCTGGAAGAAGAGTCACTGACTGCACTAGAAAAATGACTCGAGGTGAACAGCATGAATTATTTTCATGATTTCACACAGGCTACTCTCAGCTGAAGCATTAGCATAATGAACGGCAGTGGATCTATGTTTCTCTTAGAATTAGCATTACACGGGCATATCAGTGACAGACCTGAGTTGGGGCATCTTGTCGATCCGAGCTAAAATACAAACGAGCGGGTCTTGCCAAGTTGGCCTGGACTCACCGGACCGCTAAATCTTTCACATCCTTCCAGTTAAGGATTCATCTCAGTGTGTCAAGAGTGGAAATTATGGCAACAGGAAATGTTTCTGCGACCAGGCACAGGCTGAAACGGTCTTTATGTTGTATCTGTTATCACTGACGTAAGTAAAGATTAAAATGCTAAATCCCCTTTACTGTGGTGCAAATAAATGTAAATTCTAAACTACATCCATTTGTCACATTTGTGGTGGAGAAAATAGGCTCCCAGTCGCCAGAGTCAGGAGACATGCTTTCATTCATTAATTTTACACATTATTAATTTCACAGGTCTACACATTCCGCAAAATAATATATGCCAGAATATAAAGCGTTTAATTTTATCATAATTTCCACCGCTGTATCCGAAGAGGACTGATGAGGCGAGAGAACGTGCAGCAAGTGTTCTGCGGTTACTATTATGTACATGTACAGACAAAGACAACACCTTTTACATTCAGGAAGACAGATCCATCCTCTGTGGTTCATTGCATTTGTTTTTCTATTAAAAAATATGTTTCATGGAGTTTTTCTCCACTTGAACTGACTCACTGTGTAAATCACCGAGGCCTAATTTGTGATATTTTGCATCGTATAAAAATGGACAGTGACAACCCTCGAAAAGTGAAGCCAAAGCATCTTGATCGCCCCCTGCTGGCAGGCTGCAACACAGGTCACAAATCCCTCCCCCTTCGTGATTTTGAATTAGATGAAAAAGAAAAAAAAAAAGATGATTTCAGAGGTTTTTTTTTAGGATGGAGCGGGAGGTTGACAGGCGTCTGCAATGATGCGGACGCTAAACCCGTCTGTTGTGGTGAAGAAGGAGCTAAGCCAAAAGGCGAAGCTCTCGATTTACCGGTCGATCTACGTTCCGACCCTCACCTATGGTCATGAGCTCTGGGTTATGACCGAAAGAATGAGGTCGCGAGTACAAACGGCTGAAATGAGTTTCCTTCGCAGGGTCGCTCAGCCTTAGAGATTGGGTGAGGAGCTCGGAAATCCTGGATGGACTCGGAGTAGAGCCGCTGCTCCTTCACGTCGAGAGGAACCAGTTGAGGTGGTTCGGGTATTTAGTGAGGATGCCTCCCGGACGCCTCCCTGGGGAAGTGTTCCGGGCATGTCCGTCCAGGATGAGACCTCTGGGCCGACCCAGGACACACTGGAGGGATTATATCTCTGGGATGGCCTGAGAACACCACGGGATTCCCCCGGAAGAGCTGGAGGAAGCGACTGGAGAGAGGGTGGTCTGGGCTTCTTTGATGAGGCTGCAGCCCCCGCAACATAGACCCGGATAAGCGGATGAAGACGGTACAGTATGGTGCAATTTCAGAGTTATTAGGGAGATTTCAAGACAGTGATTTTGTGAAAATGTTCAGATTTTTGATCAGTTTGTTCTTGAATGAATGAATGAATGAAGCTTTATTGTCATTTGGAAACATTATATTAAATGTAAATAGGGTTAAGCAAAATAAGTTTTACTTCAGCCGAAACCCTTTCAGTCGCATTGTATATGGAACAATGGATGTGTTGTTTTTTGTTTGTTGTTTAAAGTAATTGACTGAATAAACTACTACTACATGTCACAGCAGAACGAGACATTCAGCATGTCACAGCAAACGGAATTTCGATGCACAGTTCTCCAAAAACCCGTGCAGCCGCTGCCATATTACGGCGCCGCCATCATCAGAAGTTTCAGAAGTTGCCGTGCAGATGCAAGCACACATATAAGACATGCATAAGACGATACATTATGTTATAGCCACAGTACATGTGGTCACATTATGGAACTTTTTCAATGGATACTGTGGGAGGGGGGACAGAGGAGAAGAAAAAAGAAAGATTGCGAGGTAGACTAGGTGGGATGAGGGGGAGAATGATTGTATGTGGTGCAAGTCCTTGAAAAAGCTTGCGTGTAGGAGTAGGAGACACAGGAACCTCAGTCCATATCAGTTCTTACCAGTTCTCTCTCCGTTCTGTGTCTTGGCCTGGGAATGATATTT
Source organism: Apogon hyalosoma (assembly GCA_037367295.1). Lineage (NCBI taxonomy): Eukaryota > Metazoa > Chordata > Actinopteri > Kurtiformes > Apogonidae > Apogon > Apogon hyalosoma. The sequence continues at coordinate 25,498,490 of JAPQRP010000029.1, read as the reverse complement.
TTGATCAGTTTGTTCCATATGTTTATCAAAAAAAAACAAGTGATTGACATCTGTAATAACCAATCACAGTCCTGAAATTGTATGACACGCAGCCATGTAATTAAAAAGTAATGTAATAAAAAGCCAAGCAATTAATTAGACGTGACGTCTCTTCAGTTTATATTTTAGATGCCTCCCCTTTTATCGGGCCAATTCTGTAAATAAGAATTTGGTCTTATACCCTGGATATTTAGTACAACAAATATTTTTCTCTACATTTAGGTCTCTCATCCACACATTAACAGCACTTTTCAGAGTGTGTATCCGTGTGGGGTGAGAAAACAAATTAGAAAATGATGGAGTCACTGAAATATTCGCCCAGTGGAAGGATTATTCCATCCTATGAGCCACGTCGGTGCTACATAAACATAATTCACTTGACTCATTTAGTTTCCAGTGTAAACCCTCAAAGACCAAAACCACCGTCTGTAGCAAAAATGACTAGATTTCAGAAAAGTTTAAGTTTTTCACCACTAAATCTACACATTTATTTGAAACAAGTAAAGTGGAATATGTTTAGACCTGACATCATGCAGCAGTGATTTGTTATAATCTGGTTTTTTTAGGCAATAAACTTCAGTAGGAAAGGTCAGATATAGATATATTAAAAAGATTCATTTGCAGCTCTAAAACATCATGTTCAACGTTCAAAATAGTAATGATAATAGTAGAAAAAACAACTTCCTTAAGGTCGTGTTTGAGTTCAAACTACATTTTCAGTGTATTCTTATTTTCCTCATAAATTCATTCATTCTCCTACAAAGAAAATGTGAAATTTTGACCTACATTGAACCCGATCACAATGTCCTTGTAAATCAGATGATATTTGACATGTGATGCTTATAAAATATTAACCCATGAAGACCCAAACTCATTCATTGGCGACCGAAATCACTCACTGATATAAAATGCTAAATACATGTTGATCCACCAATCCTATCAACACATGTATATAATTGGTGTAAAATAGAGTTTATCATCTTTTCATGGTCATCAGATATGACCCATTTGGATGTTTGGGGGCTCTGTAGTTACCGCGGAAACACCGTCCTCTTTTGCAACAGGGGTATTCAAATCCGGTCCTCGAGGGCCGGTATCCTGCATGTTTTAGATATGTCCCTCTTCCATCACACCTGGAAGCCATTCCATCATTATCAGGCTTCTGCAGAGCTTCATAATGAGCGGATCATTAACTGAACCAGGTGTGCTGGAAGAGAGAAACATCTAAAACATGCAGGATACCAGCCCTAGAGGACCGGATTTGAATACCCCTGCTTTACAACACTGATTCAACAGTAAAACCCATGGAGTTGGATCAATGACAGTGGACGGAGACACATGGTTTATGTTCAGTTAATGACAGATTTTCCTGAAAAAATGTTCTTTTTCGTCAGTTTTCTCTGTTTTGGATATAATAACTTTCAACTTGAGTCTGAGCTTTACTAAACATCTACATGATCAATACATTAGATAAAGGAAAATTGCTGATTTTCATTTAAAAAATGCAAAATACAAAGCATAATATTAGAGTAAATGGTGATAAATCACTTAAGAAAGGCTGAAAATAGAGAAAATATCATTTGGGAGTTGCCACAAAAGCAGCATTGACTTGGTCTTTATCGGTTAAATACTACTAAAAATCTAACAAACTACAACAAATTAGGATCAGAAAAAACTCTTGTAGATCTCTCAGGGTTAATGACTAAGAACTGCACACAAGCTGAATATTAAGCAAAGGTCTTACAGTCATTACTTTTGCTTTTATATTTTTATGCCTCTAGCCAAGTGTGTGTGTGTGTGTGTGTGTGTGTGTGTGTGTGTGTGTGTGTGTTGTTTGTGTTTTTTTTTTTATCCCTGTGTATGTAGCAGTGTGTTTTGTTTTGTTTTTTTGGCCTATATTTCTTCAAGAAAAGGAAGAACAATACATGTTAATGAAGTTTTTTTTTTTTTTTAATTAAATTTTACTTTTGATTTTATTGTAAAGCATTTTGTGAAATATTTCTGCAAAAAAGTGTTATATAAATAAACTTCATTGTCATTATTATTATTATTATTATTATTATCATTATTATTATTTAGGGCTGTCAAAATTAGCACATTAACACAGATTAATCCATCATTGTGATTAATCTGATGAAAAATGTTAACTCAGTTAACCCATCTGGAGCACAGAATGACTCTGAACGTCTCTCCCAACACAACTGGGGCAGTTTGTCCAAGTAGAGTTAGCGTCACACATGAACAAAAGGGCAGTTGATCCAGTATTGACAGGCAGCAGAACCAACCCATAAAGATGGAAGACGCTAAACAATTTCTTGATGGGAAATATGAGTACAAGTAAGTTGTTTTGTTGAAGTGCATAAAAATATATATATTCCCTGCTGTCTTGAGTCTGTTCATACAAAATGAAATGCGATTAATATAGATTAAAAATGAATGATATTTAATCATGATTAATCGAAATTAATCCACAGCAACCCTGTGATTAATCTGATTAAAATTTGTAATCATTTGACAGCCCTATTATTATTATTATTATTATTATTATCATTATTATTATTATTATTATTGTTATTACAAACACAAATGCAGTCTTCATGGATGCTGTTTTGTGTTTTACATAATAGAACTTGGGAACAGATCTTTTTTTTTTATGGACAAACAGCAGCAGAGACATGTCATGGGAAATCTGCAAAAGTTTGTTGTGTTTGCCTGGTAAACCTGCAACAACTGGACCTGCCTATATGTATTCAGTAAGACAATTACAGCAGAACCCTCCCAAACATAGAGACATCTTAGGTGGACTGCCAGTAAGAGACGGAGGAAAAAAAAAAAAAAAAAGGTTCTTTCACAGGGAGATTCACTGCAGGTGCCGTGACTGTCCACCTTATTCCCACATATTAAATATTAATTCGCAGGGTCAAAATGTCAAGATGTGAACACAGGAATTGGATGATGGATCAGCGCCCATTTGACAGCTGGACGTGATAATAGCCCTTAGGTATGTTCAGGGATGTGTCGTGTTTGTTCAGAGGCAGGTGGGTGGAAGACTGAAGTGCTTTGTTCTGTTTTATTCTAGTTTCGGTTACTGCTTCCCTCGGCCTTCCTCCAAAAACAGAGCTTTCTTGACAAAATGTAAAGAAAGTAATGCATTTGTCTATTTTTAGGGGAGCGCGGAGTGATGATGGCGCTTGTTAAAGGGGATAGAAGCAATGGAAATTTATCGCATACCAAGCATCAGCGTGACACACGCAGAGCGAGTCAATGGCAGAACGACTCATTGTTCACGGCGCCGAGTCAATATCATCAATCAGCTCCTCAGGTTTCCCAAATCAATACATTGTGATGACATTTTGACAGGGCTCTGCCTACGTCTGCCCAAGACTTTTGGGACAAAAATAAGACTCTGCCCTAGAATATGCCATAATACATCTTCCTTTCTCCCTCTTTATTTACCGAGGCAGTTGTTTGTGACAGAAACAGTGGCAGGTCACAGGTGCCAAGAAAATTAACCATCTTCTTCTTCCAGCGCAAACAAGTGCCAACATTTACCCTCCCATATTCTGACACATAACTCTGCGGATGTATTCACCGGCAGCTCTGCATTTCAACTTGTGCACAAATGAAGAATGGGCTCCTCTTCACAAGTGGAGGTGACTGCTGACCCACTTTGAATCGGGTAACGCGTGCCAAGGTCAGACATCTACAGCTGTTATTTGTTCACAAACTGCCAAAAGGTATTCTTGACTCAGGTGTATGGACTGTAACGTGGTTTGGTGTGAGTTCTTTTCTGTTTATTTTGGATGTTGTTGTTGGTGCTTGGTGAACTCTGTGAACCCGCGCAATAGAAAGAAAAGGGGAGATTTCTTTGTGACCTAAAGTTATGTACTGCACACTTTTTTTTTTTTTTTGGATAAAATTACTTTGACGTGACAAAGGCATTCTAATGACTTCGTTCCGATTCAGAGAGTAATGTATTACAATGTGTTAGAGTGTTGCGCGTCACCTTATTTCGGTTCATGTTCACACTGCTCCGTGCCCCCAACACCATGCCCGTGTAAACAGGTGGAAGCCCACTGTCTGTTTACGTCTTTTTCGACAGAGGCCCTTAAACAAACTTCCTGCCCCCTCAAATTAAAGCAGTGGTTTCCAACCTTTTTTTTTTTTTTTTATCTCTGACCCCGTTTTAACATCACAAATTTCTGGCGACCCCAGACATTCAAACCTGAGACATTTTTTTGCTAAAATCAATTTGTTTTTGATCATGTAATAGTTTGCTATACTATGCTGCAAATAAACCTTAATTGTAGACACATTTAGTCTGTATAATGTATATTATTATGGACGGAGGCAGAAAAGCCAGGTGTAGATTACTGCACAAAGGGAGAATTGGATTTTCTTGGTCAGGATATGTACAGTCAGTCCAGCTTGGATTTACAAGGCTGACAATTAATACTGAACAAACAAGA
>JAPQRP010000029.1:25478002-25489282 GCA_037367295.1 Apogon hyalosoma | reverse complement strand
CTTCAGTTTGAACATTTGACAGATAAACAGTACCACAGTGCTTCAGTTTCAGCTTCACAGTTTGTCATGTCTTTTATCTGTTGTAATTGTCTCTATCAGCTCACCATATATTTTTATTACTAAGTTTTTGGGGTTTTTTTTATCAGTTACTAGAAATTTCAGGCGACACCATTTGAATTCCAGGCGACCCCACATAGGGTCCCGACCCCAAGGTTGAAAAACACTGAATTAAAGTTTCCAAAGGTAGCTGCACAACAGTAGGAGACTTAGAGGAATTAGTAAAGTATCTTAAGTTTCACTATTCACTTTGTACGGTCGTATGATCTCATTCTGAGGTACGTACGGTACAGAACGCACCCCTGTATAATCCCCCCAGCTGCATGTGCCCCCTTCACATTTTTGATTTCCACCTCATTATATGACTATCTGGAACCGGCCCTGCTCAGAGTAGCAGAGAAAACTGTAGTTGTCTATTTGTATCACTGTGGTCATGTTCACACTAAACGAACTGCTTCACGGAGCGACTGCAACCGAGCTGAGACCATCTCTTCCAAGCGGTCTCAGCTTGGTTGTTTTGTTCCAGAATGGAGCGCGATTACCGCTTTCACACATGCTCAATCAAACCGAGCCAAAGACTTCTTCTGGAACAACAGTTCCAATCGATCCAGGTTTGAAAACACCCTTAGATTCAACTCATTAAATGACATTAACCTATAAAGACCCAAACGCAACGGTCGACCAAAAGCATCTACTGATCTAAACTGTTTAATACCTGTTGATCCACTAATCCTATCAATACTTGTAAATAAACGGTGTAAATACAGTTTGTTGTCTTCTCATGGTCATCAGATATGACCCATTTGGACGTTCAGAGGCTCCGTAGTGAACGTGGAAACACCATCATTTTCTATAACATTGATTCACCAGTAAAACCCACGGAGCTGGATCAGTGACAGTGGATGGACACACTGGGTTTATGTTTAGTAAATGATAGATTTGACTGAAAAAGCCACTTTTTCTTAATTTTTCTCTGTTTTTGATAGAATATCCCTCACCTTTAATCTGAGCTTTAATGAACATCTACATGATCAGTGAATTAAATGTAGGAATATATCAAATATATCAAAATAAAGACGATAACATTGCAATAAATGGTGATAAATCACTTAAGAAAGGTTAAATAGACAGATAAAATATTTGGGAACTGCCACAAAAGTAGCCCTGGGTCTTTATGGGCTAAAATGTCACACACCTGTATTCATTTACCTAGAGAAACCACTGTGTCAGTTAATACATAAACATACATTTATATACCCAGTCTTTATTGTACATAGCTAATAATTGTTTTGTGCCCCTTGACAGGGTTTTGAAGTCTTAATCTCTGTTTTACAGCCTCACTCTGTAATACCGGGTATGTCATTCATAAATCTGACCCAATGAAAAGCCTGTAGAGTCAAAACACTGTCAACAATGGAAGGATGAGATACGCAACTATCTCTGTTTCCTCTTTGCATGCTAAATTATTAAGCCATGATGGGGAGGCACTTTGCTGCCACAACACTGCTCTCTGCTGGTAAATGAACTTCTCATATTGGATGACCTTTGAACAATGCAGGACAGAGATTAGGAACATGAGACTTGAAGTTTCTATTTGCTACAGACCAGAGGCATAAAATGTAAAATGTGGTAACTTTCATCATTATCATAATGAATATACTGTATTTCTGCATATGTATTCAGACAGATTAATTATGAAACCAGTGTCATTAATTATTTTGCCGTAGCCCAGCTCGCTGTGCAGACTCATCAGTGTTATGTCACATCTTAAGCAGGTTAATAATGCTACAGCTCCTCCGCCTCGGTGACATGCAGACTCTCAAACTCTCAGGAGAAAGTTTCAGTCTGAATCCCATCTGCAGGAGGGATCCTGTACATTTGGACGCTACAATCATCTGACTTCTACACTGACACTTTGTCAGGACAAAGGAATTTCCCATAGAGCCCCTGGAGCTGACCACCCACCTCTTTTAAGCCTTGTTAATGAACCAAAGGGAAATCATATTTCAAGATGGATACCCTCTCCCTTCATCTGCACTATGCTTATTACTGCATCCAAGAAAGATCAAAGCTACCAAAACTACCCTCGGAGCTCGCAGCCCCCTAAAGATTCTTCACAGTACTAGAATAACGAGGTGAAGCCTGCCTCTACTTTTATCTTTACCTTGTTTAGCAAGTGAGTCATATTTGTCAGAAGTCTTTTTGGCTGAAGGTCCCATGTTCTCCTCAAGAATCCACGGATCCGCAGCTGAAACGGGATTGTTCATCCAGGCAAATACAAGGCATTATTTTTTATTTGTTACTAAAGGGTGAAACCACATATTCCCTGAGTGCCAGGTATTGATTCATGTATCAGCATCACCCAAAGCTGGCAGTAATAATCATTTGTGACCAGTATGAAGTGGTGAGTGAAGCAGCAGACCAGCCCGGGGGCCCTGTGCCTCCCTGTCTATCCTGAAACAGCTGTTTGAGCTCTAATTAAAGGGAAGTAGCAGGTGTCACCTGAGCCCCGACTGCAGGGGCACACCTGGTTGCATTAATTTGATCCAAAGTGGTTTTGACGGACTGCCTGCACTCCGGTGTCCCACATTAAGCCACTGGAACTGAGCACCTGCTTGGAGCGAGTGCTCCACTAACACCGCTCTGTGGAGGTGAGCCAAGCTGGCGAGCCCATGTCTTCGCGCCGAACCCGAGGGACCGCTCCATCATCCCTGCCTCTGACGCACCAGTAACATCTGTAAGTGAGTCGACCTGTGACGCGGCCCTGTGGACGCGTCGGGCGAAGGGCTGGGTGTGCCCAAGATAATTGTCTGTGGAAACCTCCCCGAGGCTGTAAAGGCAGCTTGTTTCAGAGCTCTTGATGATTTCACAGGACATTTAACTTAACACCTCTCATTTGTTACCTCTTCAGGGTATTTCCAAATATCCATTATCAGGTTTCCAGGGAATGTAGCAACCTTTAACCTCCACTAGTTTTTATGTATGCATAAATTGCCTGAAGAATGAATGTGACACTATGTTTTGGGGTATTGACATGACACAGCTGAAGAGTAAAAGCAGACCCGTGGTTCTGTGCTCAATCTTAACCCCTGTGCTTCACTTAAGGTTGTAAAAAGTCTATTTTTAAAGCACTTTTAGAAAGGGGACATTCACTCTGCACAAAGAATAAATATACAACTCCAGAATTGTTACTAATCATCAACATATCCAAGAAAAAAATCCACAAGAGAATAAATGATTTCCATATAAAACAAAACAAAACAAAACAAAACAAAACACTGCAACACTGTCATTATGTAAATAAACTTGCATTTAAAGGGTTAAATTTCTGTACATGAATTTGTAGTCATAACTGTTAATGCATTAGTATTAAGTAGACTGTGCCAGAGCTGCATGTTTGAGACTATGTTGAAAGCTTGGGTTCATTTATAAACTTCAAAACAATATGAGCAAGTTTTTACATTTTTATGACAACAAAAAACAATTTGTTTTAGACGACGTTATCAAGTATACCAGTCATTTAAAATAAATTAAGATCACAAGAAAATGACATTCACTTTGTTGCATATTCGTAGTTATTTGTTTAAATAGATTCAATAAATTCAATTTTAATTAGTACTTGGATCTTTAGATTCAGCGCTACAGAAAAACTGACTTTCATTGGTACATTTTTATTATTTAGTCAATAATATTGATTGTCATGTTGCCACAATTTACTCCCACTCAATAATATTTTACTGTTTCAAGATTTATATAAATAGTATGAGTAGCTCAAAGTAAATCAACCGAATGCATGGAAACATCAACATTTAATTAGGTTTTTCTTCTGTATCATAAAGTTTTAAGGCAACATAATTGTGTTGAATTTAAAACTTTTAAATAAGTACAATAAAACCAATTTGCTGACTTTTATCATTAAATTCTATTCAATATTTTACAATTAGATGTTTTTCTATGGAATGTAGTCAATAAATGTGTCTAATTCAATTTAATATTTGTCAAAACTACCTTTAGCCCATTTTTAAATAAATGTTGCACATATCTTTTGGCATTAATTTAACCTACTCTCACTTTTTATAGTGTAGCGATGACATGATTGCGTTAAATGTATAGGTAGTAAACTATATACATGCCTTTTGTATTAAGTTAGTGTTAATTCAATCATTTTGATTCATTTTTATCCTTTATTGATGTTTTTGCTGCTAGTTGTGGTTGTTTCTTGACTCTCCTCTGCTCTTCTACAGCAGCAACAAAAGCTACTATTAATTAGAAATTAAGTCTATTAACGTCAACAAATGAATGAATGAGTTTCACATATTAGACATTTAGTCAAAAAGTAAAATCTGTCTTTTCTAATCTATCGAAAGTATTTAACCTTTTACAGGCAAGTGGCTATTTTTGGTCATTTCCACACACATTCCAAGACAGTGACAGTAACAGTTCCAGTGAGTCCACGATCTCAGGTCCAATGTGGTCTCCAGGGTCTGTGAGGTCCACCTCTGCATGAACAGTGAGTGGACCTGCTCTGTTCGGTACCATGAAGTAATGGTACTAATGTAAGGAATGATGTTCAAAGGGATCATGTGGCTGTGGACAGGGGTCTGGACTAGCACGCACGTTGGTCTAATGTTCTAAAATACAGGTTCCTTTCACCTTACGTGTGTTTTTCTTGTATTTTTTTTTCATAAATGCTTTTGGATTTTTTTTTTTTTATTTTATTGTATGTTTTTTATTTATTCGCTTATGTTTCCCCCCACATATGGGTAAAAAAACCAAATATGGTAGCGTCACTGACCTTGATTTTCTACATGAAAATAAAAAAAAATGTTTAAAAATTTCCCAAAAGTAATAAAGTCTTCCTATGTCCTCCAGTAACACACAAAGGTAGGGGCTCTATAAAGGGTTAAGCAAACAGATGACCTTGAAAACTACACTGTGGAGTTACACAGGCAGTATTGTATCATCTCTGTGACACTTCTATTTACATAACCTAAGAATGAAACTGCATCTGTTTCAGTGAGTCCTTCCTCGGGTCATGCTGCAGTCTCTGTTGCAACAGTTTCTTTGTGCCACGACAATACATTAATTTCATGAGTCAACAGGCTACGACTGACAGTTTGTGTCGAGCTAAACAGTGTTTAATTGGATTCTGATCCATGGAAACACCATCGGAGGCTTGTTTCCATCTTTTATTGCTGCAGCACCTGGAGCGTAATGGTGGTTATTACATCCCTCCTGCGGCGTCCTGGTGGTTCGACACTTTCGGGCCCCTGGGACTTCGCTGCAGACAGTGGCAGCCCATGCCCCCTGCTGCCCCGCTGCCCTGTTTTGGCTCATTGTGGAGCCTGAGCTGCCGCCGCCGCCGCTGCTGCGACGTTTTGTGACAGCACCGCTGAGACGAGTTCAGGTTCAAAGGGAATTATGATAATATGAACCAAATAAACTGTTTACTGCACAAATTCAGGCACAGTTGAGAAAACAATGTTTTATGAGAGGATCCTATTTGTAGAAGCAAAGCATTGACTTCAAAGTAAATTAAAATTAAAAAAAATAAAAAAATCAGAACCATTTCTGAGTCGACCTTGTTAGGATATTTTTTATTTACAAAATGCTGCTTTTGGGTTGGATCAGTGCAGTGAAGGTTCCTTTTGAAGTCGAATACAAGTCAGAAATATGACTATTTCAGCCACTTCATCAAAGTAATCTCAGTAATCTAAACCCACACTGCACAGTAAGATTACCATAGGGGTTTTCTTCATACAATAACATGACCAGCTGCACTGGTGTGCTCTGTGTGCAGTATTACAGATGCATCTGTGTGTGTATGTATGCAGGAGACATCACATTTGGTGGAACTCAGTGGAGTTACAGTCAACAGCCATCAATGTTCAGCTTCAGTGCCATGAAAACACAGAAAAATACAGCTAAAAAACAAAGAAAAGGCCTGTAATATACATCAGGTGTCATGTTTTTCTTTCCTCTTGTCTTTCTTTCATTTTCTCATGCTAAAAATAAAACTGAATTACCGTCACATCCCCATTTCAATGTAACACCCTTTTTAGTACTGCAAAAAAGGCTGTCTAAAAACAAGATACAGACACTAAATCTGAGGAAAAAGGTACTAAAAACAGGTGAAATATCTGTCTACGCAGCAGGATCATTTCACTGGACAAGATTTCTTGAATTAAGATTAAGCATGTCTACAGATATATGAACACATAAAATAGAAAATAACTCTTAAAACAAGATAAATGATCTAACGCTTCTAAATGTAAGTTTTGTTGTTTTGTTTTGTTTTTTTTTAATCTTGATAAGACCCAAATACTTTGCAGTGAGCTAATATATTCTGTTAATGTGTTACTTAACACTTAATAGACCAAAAAAATTCTGATACAAAATAAGCAAAAAGAAAAAAAGAAACAATCATCTGTACACAATTTAGATAAAGTTCTGTTAAATGGATTGCAAATATAAATATACTGTCTAATATTAGCTTAATAATAGTAAGAGATAGATGCAGAGCTGGATTTTTTTTAAATTAGCATTCTGTGAATTTTTTTTTTTTTACTTTTACTAAAAATGTGACTATGCGATCATTAGTGTTGATAATACAACCAAAGTTTAGCTTGTTACCTTTTTAACTACATAGTATTCAGAACCATCAACATGTTTTGTCATTCGTACAGTTGGAAAAAGAAAGGTAACGCCACAGTATCAGCAGATGCTCATGACTCATAACATTATCGTATTATTCAGAACAGTTCATTTAATTTGAACAAAATTTCATATGACATTGATTTATGCAGTAGTTTGTAGTGTCGCAGCATGTTCAGTTTCCGCTGTAACCCCTTTGTAATCACTTGGATTTGTACAAATAATCGATCGAAAGATTTTTTTTTTGTCAGTAAATGAAGAAAATGCGATTTTTAGAGTAAAGTCCTAAATTTAACCAATAACAGAAAAACAAACATTCACTTAAAAATGTGGCCAAAGTATGATATGACATTAATTTATGCAGCTGTTTATAGTGTTGTAGCATGTTCTATTTCAGCTGTAAACGCTTTGTATTGATTAGCATTTAAGAAAGATTTTTTTGTCAGTAAATGATGAAAATACGTTTTTTTAGGAGAAAAATCCTACGGTAAATTTAACAAATAACATAAAAACAAACATTCACTTAAAAATGTGGCCAATGTATGATATGACGTTAATTTATGCGGTTGTTTGTAGCGTTGTAGCATGTTCTATTTCAGCTGTAAATGCTTTGTACTGATTAGTATTTTTCAAAGATTCTTTTCTCAGTAAATGATGTAGATGCAATTTTTAGGAGAAAAATCCTACGGTAAATTTAACAAATAACATAAAAAAACAAACATTCACTTAAAAATGTGGCCAAAGTATGATATGACATTAATTTATGCAATTGTTTATGGTGTTGTAGCATGTTCTATTTCAGCTGTAAACGCTTTGTATTGATTAGCATTTATCAAAGTTTTTTCTCAGTAACTGATGAAAATGCAGTTTTTAGAATAAAGTCCTAAATTAACAAATAAGCGCAAAACAAACATTCACTTAAAATGTGGCCAAAGTAAGATATGACATTTATTTATGCAGCTGTTTATAGTGTTGTAGCATGTTCTATTTCAGCTGTAAACGCTTTGTATTGATTAGCATTTGGATTTGTACAAATAATTGATCTTTTTTTTTTTTTTTTTTTTTTTTTTGGTAGGTGATGAAAATGCCATTTTTAGTAGAAAAATCCAAAATTTAACCAATAACAGACAAACAAACACTGACTCAAAAATGAACGCCTTCTGTGTTTTCTGAGTGACACCGGCTAACGAGGCCCTCTGAGATGCAGAAGGAGTTCCATGTAAACCGGGGGAAAGGTCAGCGACCTCTGCAGATGAAGATTTAGGAGGACGGCCGGTGCATGAGGTCGGCGCTGACAGCACAGGGAGGAATAACATCACCAGGCCTCTGACCTTCAGCGTAGCCCCACACTGTCTTACAACCACAGAGTCAGAAACTTCTGAATAATACATCAGCCTCTCCTGCTGGGACCACCCTGACTGCAAGCACAAGAAAACATATACACAAACAAAGCATTCGCATCATGGACGGGCTTTGTCTCCCTCGGCTTCCCATACAATAACCAACAGTGCACTTGACCAGCTGAGGCCACAGCTCTTCTATTTTTACATCTTATTACATTCTGTTTCTGCCAGTCGTACTTACATAAAGCTTTATCGTTGTGCTTTTTTGTTTTGTTTTTTTTTTTTCTTTACTGATCATGATTAGTATTTTTCATGTTACCCACTGGGAATTATTATTTATAGCCGCTACTGGAAAAATTAAGCTTACATGAGCTATTTAATAATCATTCTTTTGAGTGAATGAATGTTTTATTTTGGACATATCCTCCTGAGACGCAGGAAAGTACAAGTTTGTTTTTTGTTGTTTTTTTTTTTACATTAAATAATTGTCTTGATTGCAAACAGCATAATGCAACAGTTTTTTCTGTTGAAACTGAAGACGACATGTATTTTCAAACATTAGACCAACATGCGTGCTGATCCAGACCCCTGTCCACATCCACATGATCCTTTTGAACATCATTCCTTACATTAGTACCATTACTTCATGGTACCAAACAAAGCGGGTCCACTCAGTGTTCATGCAGAGGTGGACCTTACAGACCCTGGAGACCACACTGGACCCGAGATTGTGGACTCACTGGAACCGTTACTGTCACTGTCTTGGAATGTGTGTGGAAATGACCAAAAATAGTCACTTGCCTATACAGGGTTAAATACTTTAGATAGATTAGAAAAGACAGATTTTACTCTTTGGCACGCGACCCACAAACAGAAACACAAAAGCTCTTCCTAGTTTTGCAGCACCTCACATTTTCAAAAGTATATAAATAAATAAATAAAATGACGTAAACCCCTTAAATTGTGATTTCCTTCCGTAGGAATACATGTCTTCTGAATATTCTTTGGCAAATGGTTATTATTCTTTATTCTTTTGACGTTACATGTGTAATTAGGCTCCACTTTCAGCAGCTTTTGTCGTAAAGCAAAAGCTTAAGAGAGAAGACAGCAGCAGTCCTGGCCTCCCCATTCAGTAATTTCTCACCTCCATGCATGTAAGTGAACAATAGATTGAGCCTGGAGAATTTTTTTTGTTTACACAGTGAGAATGAACAGAAATGCATGAAACATTTTCAAAACCCCCTGTGATTCCTGGAAATGCAGGCTCTCTTTCTCCCACCTTCTCTCTCTCTCTCTCTCTCCTTCTTGTTTCCATCTGCTTTACATACAAGAACAGTTCCTTGGTTTGCGCTGAGATTATTTGAATTTCATAGAGTGTTTGACATTTGATAATAGTGCCGTGTGTTTATAGATTCAAGACTTCCCCGCTGAAGGTTTCCTATCATGTTTGTTCAGGCTCTCCTCCTACAACCCCCTGAAAAGCATTTGAATAAAAAAAAAAAAAAAAAAAAGAAAAAAAAGTCAAATATCTCTGTGTGACATCAGAAAGACAAACCCAATTATTGTTTTAGTTTCGCATGAGCAGATACATATCAATCAGCCTTTAAGGAATAAATCTATATTTGCATAAATTATTCAGAGTAGCATGAAAAATGAAAAGAAGGAAGAAGTTTTTGTAACAATAGATCATTAATTACAGTGGAAATAATAGCTGGACATATTTATAATTAAGGGTATTTATGTGTCTGCATTTGCTCTGACTCTTGATCACTGTTTCGTGGATAAATTTGTTACAGTCGGCTCATGAGACGGAAAATGTATGCGGCTTCGAGGCTGTGATGGTGCACAGACGTGGAAGAGAACAGGGCAGGATGATGCAGCCAGTGCACCCTGGGATATTGAGTAAAAGCAACATTCAACAAACAGGCATGTGTGTTTGGTCTCCTCTGCAGTCCATAACATCCTGGTCACTTAAATAGAAGGGACACAATTTAATGTTTAATTGACAGTGGAATAAAGAGTCTAATCTGACAGGTTGCATATGCTACCGCCCTCTACTGGAGCACAAAGTAAGTGCAAATATAAGATTCTGCCATGAGAGTATAAACATAGAAGTATCACCTCTTGTAAATATTATTTAGGTTGTAACACAAATATATGTATTTTATATATTGGAATCTTTAAAAAAATATATATACATATTAACAAATTTTAACCTTAACCTTAATCACAACGCGGAACTATTATAAGACGCTTTAGTTCCTAGCCGGTGTGTTTTTGTCGACCCACCGGCAGCAGAGCAGAAGCATCCATGCTCTAAAGTTTATAGTTTTACAGGTCAACGACACAAACGCGGCGGAGGACGATGTGAAAGTGAAGCCAGCAGGTAAATGTCGCATTTGAAGCTAGTGAATCAGATGTAGTTGTGACTGTCTGATGTAATTATGTGCTGAATTTTTGCGTTAAAGAGGAAAAATGCCCAATGTTAAATGGAAGTTGTGCAGGTGTAAGTGTAGTTTATCTACGGTTAATGTCATTCGCGTGGTTTTTTCTCGGATTATTAATCTTATTTTGCACTGATAACAGGTTCAATATGGCTCTAAAACCTATATGTTCTGTTACTATTACTATTACTATTATTATTAGTAGTAGTAGTAGTAGTAGTAGTAGTTGTAAGCATGAACCATAATTACACAAACATTTCTAATATTGTAAATATTATTGTTCCTGTTTGTTTTAGTTGTGACTGCAATAATGTCCGCAAAGTCAAATTTTGTACAAATGTTTCAGCTTGTTTAAGAGAATATACTCCTATTACAGTGGTTTGTGGTGACGAGAGTTATTTACATTAGCCTTTTATTTATTTATTTATTACTTTATTTAATTATAGGTTTATTGGTTGCCTTTTTGATTTCTGGTTAGATTTATGATTTCCCATTAGTTTTAATGTTAATACTATTTTTGTATAAATGTGTAGTTTTGATTATACCATTAGTTATTCTAGATATTGGATCCCATGGTAGATGTTCCAGGGTAATAAATACTCAGACAAACAGATTTACAAACAGCTTTTATCCCAAAGCAGTAACAGTCCTAAATGCTGCTAAAATATGACCTCAGACATTTAGAAATACTTAATACTTTTGAATTAGGACTTGTATTAAAGTTTTCATACAGACAATGTGATTTGTCATGTATGATTTTTTTATTTATTTATTTTTTTGGT
>JAPQRP010000029.1:25443204-25461507 GCA_037367295.1 Apogon hyalosoma | reverse complement strand
ACAGTGCTTTTATTCATTCCGTGTTTTCTTTTCTGTCTGTTTTAGTCACATGATCCACACAGGAGTTAGGACTGGATCGCATAACTGTTGTTTTTGATGGTCTAATCTTTTTTTCCACAACTGTATGACCATACATCTGCAGTACTAACAATTATATAACAAAATGCAGCTCTTGCAAGAATGTTAATATGCTTTATTTGTTAAAAAAAAAAAAAAAGATTTTAATTAAAATAAAGCTCCTCTGATAGACAATTACAATAATCACATTACAACAAACAAACAGGTTGTGTTTTGAATATTTGTTCCCACGAGAAAGATCTCCAGAGGAAGAACTAACCCCTATTTTTGCCATTTAGGCATTTTTGACAATTTTCACAAAGTAAAAACTTGATTAAGAGAATTAATTTGCTTGCTCGGCTTTATCTTCAATGTAATACTGTCTGTTTGGGTTGTGTGTAATTATGCTAATAGAGGAATCCCTCAGCTAGTTCTAGTCTGTATTCTACAGTACATTTCAATAAGGAAAGTTAGAAGTTTAGTAAAAACAAATTAAAAAAGAAAATTTAAATTAACGTCTGGCTTCAATGAAGACAGTATGAACACTGTGTCATCTTTATGTCATTTGTAAATAAACATGGTCAGTCATTGTGGAATCACCAGAGGTCTTCTGACCGACCATCTCTGATCAGAAAATAATATCACAAACTGCCAACAATAATATTTAGAATCTGTACAAGAGGGAAACAACTATTGTATAAGATGCAGTTAGTTAATACTCTATTAAATGCAGTTTGGATAAAGATATAAACTTCATATTTTGCACATATATTCATGAAAACATGTTTTTTCTAATGATGTACAGGTTTTTATGGTCGATGTCATATATCATAGATGTAAAACATGCGGCTCATGGGTCAAAACCTGCCCGCCAAAGGGGTCCAGTCCGGCCCATGGGATGAATTTGTGAAAAGCAAAAATTGCATTGAAGATATTAACAATTTAGGATGAGTATTTTAGTTCAGGTTCCACATTCAGACCAGTATGATCTAAAGTGGGTCAGACCAGTAAAATCATAATAATCTATAAATAATGACGAAGGCAAGTTTTTCTCTTTGTTTTAGTATTTTAAAAAAGTAAAATTACATGAATATGTTTACATTTGCAAACTGTACTTTCACAATAAATGTGAATAACCTGAACAAATACAGACAACCTGAAATGTCTTAAGAGAAATAAGTGTCATTTTAACAATATTCTGCCTGTTACTAAATGTTTTGTGCGTTGGTATGTCACTGTGATCTGCATTTTTAATGTTCGTGTGTGTACAAGATAAACTGAGACAGAATATTTTTTAAATTGCACTTATTTTTCTCAAGCCATTCATGGTTGTTCATGTTACTCACATTTTGAAGCAAACTTTGTAGATGTAAACATTTTCGTAATATAATTGTACTTTTTTCACTGTTATGTCACTGGTCCGGCCCACCTCAGATCATATTGGGCTGAATTTGGCCCCTGAACTAGTATGCGTTTGACACCCCTGTCATATATGAACATAATGCATTTGATATATAGGTGTGAAAAGTTCTCATTTTTAATGCTTCATAAATAAGAAAATGTTTCTTCCTCTCAGAAAAAAAACGTACTCGCAGACTAGTGCTACAACATGACAAACACGAAAAATTGAATGATCTAATATTTCAGTGTAGTCTGAAGCACAAATGATTTTCACCTTCTGACCATGGACCGCAGGGGTAGAAACCTCCTTCATGTTTGACATTTAAGTGCAAAATGTGAAACTGTTGGACGAGTTCTTCGGGCGTCGACCTTGACCTTCATTTAAGGTCAAATGGGGGTTAATGTGTTAAACTGGGACAGCAGCGTTGACCTACATTTTTCAGGTTTTCCAGGGGGCAGTTCATGGTCATGGGGGCAGATGGGAGAGGCACAGATGAGGGGAGGGGGTAGTGGGACTGGTAGGGGGAGCAGGGGGCAACAGGGGTTTAGGCACCGGGCAGAAGTCGGGGGTCATCACAATATTCAATGTTGGCCTTGTTTTAAGCAGTCTAATTTGGCTAATATGCAACCGTGATTCTTCTTTTTGTAGAGAAGTTTTAACACATTTTGGATAATTCCTGAAAATGTCATGCATCTATCATGAACAGTTTAAAAAATAATGACTTATTTAACTTTGCACCTTTTTCAGAATCATTTGTTTTTGTGGTAAAATCAGCTTCACGTCTCATTTTCAAAACCCAGATATCTGAAAAAGTAATGAAAATACAAGGCTGGAGTTTTGGCTGGTCTTTACTGGGAATAATAACATTATTATTATTATTGTTATTATTATTATTATTTTACCATTGAATTTCCCCGATGTGGGATCAATAAATTCTAATTTAATGTCATTTTCTTAATGTTTGGAACAAATTACAGATGGACAGTCAGCAACAACACAATCAAACTACAGAACATAAAAGAAAAACATCTAGTAATGAGTGAAAATAATGAAATAATATGATCTTATTAGGACGTGAACAGGTGAGGGGCTGAGAATCCCATCTGTCAACAAATGTATGAGAAACTTATTATTATTATTAGCTACGTTTCAAGTTCTATGGGGAAGAATGTGTAAAAATTCAAGGAATCTGGATGTATTTCAGTGTGATAAAGGCAAGGGTCGGAAAAACAACAATAAAACTGTTTGGATGTCATAAGTAAATGCAAGGTAAAAAAGAAAAAAGTCACGTTTCTTTAATGATTTTAATTTACCGCCGCCTCCTTTTTACTGCCGTGTTTATGAGAAGACACGACTCCACGCCGCTCGGTGAGTGGCGTTAGTTTTAAAAACCCCCCTGATGGTTTTGATTGATGCCTCCTCAGATACCGGAACTAAAGGAAGACATCCGCATCCCTGATTACTGCTGCCTGGGCGACGGCGACGAAGACGACATTACTGTAAACGCCTGGTTCGGGCCCGGAGGCACCGTGTCGCCGCTTCACCAGGACCCTCAGCAGAACTTCCTGGTCCAGGTGACGCCGGTCAAACGGATCCAGTTCATGTCATATGTCACAGATCCATCACGTGATTGAAGTTTGTTTACCGCAAGGGATTTCTTTTCTTTTTTTTTTTTTTTTTTTTTATCTATACATCAGGTAGTGGGAAGCAAATACATCCGCCTATATTCCCCCGAGGACACAGACAAGCTCTACCCTCATCAATCATCGCTCCTTCACAATACCAGTCAGGTGGGATTGACAGTCCATAGAGATAATGCATGTCAGCCCTGCAAAATGAATGCAGTATTTCCAATTTCTGCTGCAGGTGGAGGTGGAGAATCCAGACACGGAGCGGTTCCCGGAGTTTGCCAGGGCTCCGTATCTCGAATGCGTGTTACAGCCTGGAGACGTGCTGTTCATCCCCGTCCAGCACTGGCATTATATTCGCTCTCTGGAACTCAGCTTCTCTGTCAGCTTCTGGTGGTCATAATAAAAAAAATAAAAAATAAAAAAAAATCAGTTTCAGAAAAGACAAAACAAACGAAAAAAACCCCTTTCCATCGTGGCTTTTAACTAATGTGAGGGTAATTCTCATAAATACCAGGACAACCGCGTTTCGCACAAACCTTTGATCCGTGAACAATGAACACGCGGCGCTGAATGATTAGTTCAATTGAGCTGCTGATGATTGCAACTGCATCTATTGTGTGGAAAACTACCAACAGAGGAAAGAAAAACAAATGAGCATTTAAAACTGCTGTGCTCATTTCATCCTGCATATCATTAACAGGGGGTTGTTAGTCGTCTAATTTGATAGGATATGTTTTTCCTTTCAAATTGGCTTATTTAATTGCGTGCTCAACCTTATTCCTACAAATACTCACAGATGTATGATTTCCATAATACATGGAAATGAGGCGAGTCTTCAAATTTAATAACCAAGCCGAGCTACAGGTGCAGAAACGCGGCGGTAACAAACACGCCTCTGTGCTTTAACTGACAGTCTGAGGCCGTCGAGCAAGTCACAGATGAAAATTAATAAATTAAATGGATTAATCCCCCGGGCGAGGACGGACTTTGAAAGTAAAATCATCCCATCGGTTAAGTACCCCGACAGCGGTACAACTCCCGTCTCGAGCCGAAAACACAAAGCGGGCCCCGACTACAAAGACGGCAGCATTTTTCGTTTTAGATTTCAGACCTCTGACAAGCCCCAGTCGTGTGTCCCGTAGGTCCATTTCAATCAAACCTGCTAATTAGCATGAAGTATGTGAGGATGTGGCACAATTAAGTAGATCAGGACTGATGTACACATTTGATCTGCTTTTCAGCCAAATTCACAGAGAGCTAAAGTGGTGTTTGGGGAAATTAAGCCTGCACAAAGCACAAGCACGCCACAGTTGTGTTGTGTTGTGTTTTTTTTCATACATCCAAACAAGAAAAGAGCTTAATTCTGTTAGTTTTTCATGAGTGTTGGTCATATTAACAATGCAATAAGATTTTATTTAACGGGCTTTAACTGTGTTAAGTCTTAAGTCTTTGTGGCTGATTTTATGTTAATAAAATAAATGTTTAGCAATAAATAAATATTAAATGACAAAACGTCCGATCAAGCGAAAGTGAACGTCAGCATGAGAAAGTAAATTTGCACACATCTTTTTTTTTTTTTTTTTTTTTAGCTCAAGATCTCTGTTTTATGGAACTGTTATCCTTTTTAAAACGTTACAACCGATTTTATTGATTGTACTTTTTACACCATAGCCATAGCTTGAATTTGACTACAAATTTGAAAATGTATTCATTCTGTTGATTATATAGATCATTAAGTTTCAAGTATTAGATGTTCATTATTTTATGAATATTATTGATATTTATGAGTTTGAACATTTGTGAGTTGCTTAAAAGGCCCTGTCCACGTGTTACCACAAAAAAAAAAAATTACAATTTTCAAGTTTCTTATAATTCAGATATTTGAGTGAGTGATGATCTTTTTTATACAGTTTGGGTGACGTATACAATGGTAAAAAATCGTCCACGTGTTACTATGGCAGCCTGTCCACAAGACTTTTCAATATTTTACTCTAAAATGTATTTTCAGCAGAGTTGAAAATAATATGTAAAAGGTTTTGTCCTACTTGATAACGATTTCTGTCGAGAACCGCACGTTTTGAATGTTTGCGTAAAGCTTAAAAAATGGATGTCTGTTTCAAGTCCACGTGTTATCGAGCAGTAATTTGACATTTTTCTCCAAAAAATTTTATCTCCCCAAATTTAATTCTACATAATGTTAAAGTGCTTATAAATACCTACTCAAATATGTAGAATACATGCAAATAAGTTACTCTGCTTACATGACAGAGACTGTTGAATACCAAATGTGTCTAGTTTATATCTTCATAATAAGAAACTTCATTTAAATAAAGAGCCAAACTCTACGGAAGAGGATTAGGGCCACTTGGGGGGAAAAAAATAATAAAATGAAGGTCCAATATATAATTTTAAATTAATATTCTGACAAAAAAAAGTCAGAATTCAGAAAAAAAAAAAAAAGTCAGAATTCTGACTTTTTTCTCAGAATAATAATAAATATATATATTGGACTTTTTTTTTTTTTTTTAATTTCAGTGGACCTAATCCTCTTCGGTATAAGTCCCACTATCTCTGCTGTACCCCATTCAACGGACGTAATAGCAGCCAATGTGTAGAGATCATTTTTGATTCTGTTACAATTATGTCCCCATTTACACTTATGATATTTGGGGAATTAGAAGGTACAGTAATTTTATGAGCCAAGAATGTTATGGTTTGTGGCAAAGATGATAAAGAAACAAATACTGATATGTTAAACAGCTGAATGTACTGCATCTTTCTCCAGAATGACCTCGGCATCGGCACATTTTACCTCAGTTTTGGGAAGCGAGTTGGAAAAAGTCTTAAAAGAAGTGAAAATAACTCCAGTCTGGTCACGTTGAGGCTGCAGAGACATCTTCAACCACTGTGATCAGATCATAGAAAGACAGTTAAGACAGTGTCATCTGTGCCATTTTCTGGTGTGGTTGTCTCAGAGTGTGTAAAGTATAGTGTAGTTTTATAGCAGACTGTGACTTTGTTAAATTAACAATCATCATATGTGTAAATCATTCAAAAAAATTTACTTTTTTTTTCCAAATTAGGTCCAAAATGTAAAGGGCTACTCGATATTAATGAATGGTACTTTTATAAACAATGTTACAAAATGTCCGACCCTCTTGATTCCTTGTTTTGACCGTTGCGCGTTTCTCTCATTTACAACCCTCTGGTGACCCCCGAGCCAAAAATGTACAAAAAACTGCTTTTAAAATAAAATCACCATGTATCAATATATATTTTTTTTTCCTTTTTTCTGCATAAATCTCTTAAACCACTTCACCTCTGGGTTTTCTTTCAATTTCTCGAGGGTTTATATCCTTTTTTGTTTTTTTTTTTTTGTGGTTATTCGACTACATTTTCCATCGTTTCGTGTCCGTATCATTATAATCCTTAGATAACAGATAATCATTTCCAAACTTTCCACTCAGATTTTGGGCATTCCCTACATTAAAACTTAACACTCGTGGAAATTTTATCGTCAGAACTTGAAAACTCGTGGAAGAGTTTGGATTGTAAGAATGTGTTTTTGCAGAAGTGAAAATGGCACAAGTAACAGCGTTAGACAGTTATTTTCAGGTAATAGACTTAATGCAGTTACGTTCTTTTGTCCTTTTCTTTAAATCAATAATATGAGCCCTGCCAGGATCCAATTTTGTGAGTAAACGCTGTATACTTCACTTAGGCCATCTGCGCTGTGTTGTTGTCATCTAAGTGGCACAATTGACTTAAGATCACACAAAACTGCTTACTCTCATTATAATGTGATCAATATTCAATTACCAGTGAAGTAATGCGGGACCTCCGGGCCTATAACCCTTTCTCCACTGACTACACCCATTCCTTCTGTTTGACTTTTGATTAATGGCCCCGTGGCTCTTCATATAAATCTGGAGGATAAACAGTAGATGCAGCAGATTTATTTTATATTGTTCTATACTGAGAATCGAAAGTGTCTCAAAGGAAATACGTTCGTCATTGACGTCAAAGAAAACGAGGTAGAGCAAAACAAAGACATTTTAGCTTATAAACAGATGCTCACAGGTGGCAAACACAGATTATAACGTGTGTTTTATGTGCTTGGCTCTAGTGTTGTATGTATGGTGTTAAAATTGAGTTTTATTACCCCGAAGACGAGGCAAGGGGTATTGTTTTTGGTTTGGTTGTTTGTTAATGTTTTAGCGGCGAAACTGTTGGTTGAATTCATACCAAATTGGGTTTATAGATTGCCAGTGACACAGAATAGATGTGATTCCATTTTGGGAAAAGTAGGTCAAAGTTCAAATTTTTCATGAATTTTTAAAATCTTTTTTTCCTCTACCTCCTCCAACCTCCGAAACCTCTGATATTACGATCCGTGACCCAGGCAGAACAAACACCCGATAAGTTAAATAACAACTTAAAGTGTCAGATTGACACTGAGGCCAAACTGACAAACCGGTGTTTAAATTCAGTCTGTCTACAATCTGATGGAGTGACAGCGGGGACGGCCAATCACACAACAAACAGCAGAGCCAATGGAGGAGTTTGTGGGCGGGACATTGTTTTTTATACCTTTCTGTCTAAAATGTGTTATTTAACCTGAGAATGAAAATGTATCTTTCAAACATTCCTCCTAACATTAATTACATGTAGGCCTGTGTTTTAGCATTAGCCCGTAGCTAAAATCTTGTTATGCTAACATAGCTGATGCTAGCTTCTCTTTGTTGCTAATAGCTAGCCAAAATCTCTCGTGCTCAAATGTGTCTTTCTCTCTCTTTAGTCAAGATCAAAAGGGGACGGTTAACTCCAGTCCAGGTCTTCTATACAGTCCACAGTAACCTGGCAACGGCAGAATTCCAATGGCATGGTTTAATTTTGTCATATTTTTAAAAAAATAAAATAAAATAAATAAATGCATTTCTTTAGAACTAAACCGATAATGACACATATTGTGTTATAATGCACCACTCTTCAGCTGAAAATGTCAGCAGATTGAATAAATCAATGTTAGCCCATTGTCAACTGGTAAATCAATATCCTATTGTCTTTTAATAGTTAATGTATTACACATTAGTGTTTACTCTGTTAACATGTAATGCTATATATGTGTGGTAATACTTCAGTGTTGTAATGAAACATTTAAATAATTTTCAAATTCCAAACACAGCAAACCCCGCCCCTCGCACATATAGTTTATTTTGGCATCGATCCAGCTGATGTCATCATGTCTATGCATGTGTTGATGTCAGTGTATTAACTGCCTCTATATATGTGCCAAGTTTGAGGTAAATTGAAACAAAATGTATGTTTTGTAGACATTTGAAATTTTGCCCATTATAAGTAAACGAGGGGGAAAGAAGATTTAAAAAATGTCTTAAAAATTAGAACTTTGACCTACTGTTCCCCAAATTTAATCAGATTTATTCTGGCTCACTGTGGCAGTCTATAAACCCAATTTGGTGTGAATTCAACCAATAGTTTTGCTGCTAAAGTGTTAACAAACAAAAACTCATTTGTTCCTTGGGCCAGTATCAACATTTCCTGAAAATGTAATCAAAATCCATCCATAACTTTTTGAGTTATCTTCCTAACAAACAGACAGACAAACCCTGATGAAAACATAGCAATAATAAAACCAACACATGACAAAAGAGAAAATTAAATGTCCATAAGGCAGGTTACTTACGTGCCTCCATCATAATAGCAGAAATGTGCCACTGAACGTGTTACATAAAAGGGTCTCACATTGCCTCTTTTATGGAGCTTGCTTGTCCACTAGTCCAGTGGTTCTCAAACTTTTTACAGTGGAGAACCCCCTGAAATAAACTTTTTTAGCCAAGTACCCCCAACTCTTGCTTCAGCATTTTTGATTAGTAAAAAATTAGGCAAATTTTGTTCCCGTGCCAAAGGTGTCTGTTTATAGTTTCAAAACTTTGTAAACAAACAACATATATTTAACTGTAATATATTTTAAAAAAAATTACAGTAATTTTTCTGTGCAAAATATAAACTTTCATCGATAAGAAAAATTAATAAATTGGTCATAAATTAATAAATGAACCTTTCATCAACAAAAATAATTACTTATCTACTCAAATAAACTCATTTTGAATAACATAAAATAGAAATGTTCTTAAAAAGCTACCAAAGCTTAAATAAGATGATTGACGATAAAACTACAATATGAATGTATTTATTGTTTTATATTTCAGTATTAATTCTCATTATTTATCTTGTTTTCAGTACATGATGACTTATTTAATGTATTTTTCCCCCAGAAAAATTCAAGTACCCCCCCTGGAATTCTTCCAAGTACCCCTGGGGGTACGCGTACCCCACTTTGGGAACCCCTGCACAAGTCTAATGACAGATATTGAGTTTCAGATGGGGTTTTACTTGTAGCCCACGTCAGAAGAACACATTTTCTTGCACAGAATGTAAGCATCCTGTAGAATTCCCAGTGATAGTGGCATTTGTTCAGCCCAAGTAGCATGCACAATACGTTACGGAACGGATCTTATCAATTTTGCATCCTATAACAAACCAGAATTGCTGTGTTTTCCTACAGGACCAGTGAGTCCTAATGAGTAAGACTGTCTGTCTCTGTTTGGGCATAATGGAGAAAGGTCTGGAACGGATCTATGGCGCTGGGAAAGGGAAATGAGCTGTTAAAAGATAAGAGTACACTCATTGGCCCTTTTATTAGGTACACCTGTTCACCTGCATTCAAATAGGCCGATCCCATGGCAGCATCTCAGTGCATGTAAACACAGTCAAGATGTTCTACTGAAGTCCAAACAAAGCAGCAGAACGGTGAGGAAAGGGGATTTAAGTGACTTTGAATGTTGATAGATATGGTTGTGGGAGTCAGGTCGGTTGGTCTGAGTGTTGCAGAAACTGTTGATCTACTGGGATTTTCATGCACAAACATCTCCAGGGATTACAGAGTACGGTCCAAAAAAGAGAAAATATCCAGTGAGTGGCAGGTCTCCGGGTGAAACGGCTGGAAAGGAAACAGAAGAAGAGCATCTCTGAATTCACAACATGTTGAACTGAAACACATTGCTATGAGAAAAAAAAAAAAAAAAAAAAGTGGAAAACTCTCAAATTATGTTGCAACATCAGATGACAGGGAAAGAATTTGGTGTAAACAACATGAAAGCGCAGATCCATCCTGCTTTGTATCAGCGGTTCAGGTTGGTGGTGATGTAATGATGGCGAGATATTTTGCTGTGATGCTCCTTCGAACCAACTGAGCATCATTTGATCCCTGTAGCCTACTTCGGTATTGTTGTTGACCACGTCCATACCGTTAGGACCACAGTGTTCCCATCTGACGCACCATGTCACAAAGCTCACATCATCTTACTTTTTTTTTTTTTTTAACGTGACCATGTGGTCTTTGTACTGGATTGTCCTCCACAGTCAAACTTAGCGATGTGGTGGAATGAAAGATTTGCAGCCGATAAATCTACAGCGCCTGCTTGATGCTGTCGTGTCAATATGGACCAAAACTTTAAGGGAACGTTTCCAGCACCGTATCACATCTATGCCAAGAAGGATTATTGCAGTTGTGGAGGTAAAAGTAGATCCAAACCAGTACTAGTAAGGCGTACCTAATAAAATGGCCACAGAGTGTAGGTAAGTAAAGTTTTCAATCATGGGTTAGAAAACATTCATGGACTCTCATACTCTCCCTAAAATTCTCTATGTCAGGGTTTCTCAATCTTTGT
Source organism: Apogon hyalosoma (assembly GCA_037367295.1). Classification (NCBI taxonomy): domain Eukaryota; kingdom Metazoa; phylum Chordata; class Actinopteri; order Kurtiformes; family Apogonidae; genus Apogon; species Apogon hyalosoma. Next base: position 25,450,666 of record JAPQRP010000029.1, on the reverse strand, counting down.
TGAATTACACCCACAGCATCGTGAGCCTACTGGCACCCCCCCACGCCCGATAAATTTGTGGGACCCGGGGGGCGGGTACAGAATTCTACAAGTAATGCGACATAATTGTACGTGGAGGTCGTGTAGCTACAGCTGTGAGAAACTGAGTCTATCTGCTGCCCCCCGAAAGTAAATTTGCGACCATGGAGGGGGGCCATGTGCCATTCACTGACACCCCCACCCCCCCGAGAACCACTGCTCTATTTTAAAGGCAATAATCACCAGACACATTCCTCAGTAATTGCATATCATATATTTATATCTAAATATATCTCCTGGTGATTTTCAGTTAACATCAAGAGCACTTGAACCACAAGCTGAGTACTTGATAATAAATTGTATGAGGTGTAATAAAACTGTTAAAAACTTTATTTATTAAAAGATGACTTCCATCAAGACACTGAAAATTCATTAATATGCAAAATTTACAAAACAACAGTTAATAACAAGGATTGTCAAGCATTATTAAGTTACCAACGGTTAATTAAAATGTCAAATTCTCAACATCATTTATTAAAGACTTTTTTTGAAACATAAAACTCTAGGTCCTAAATGACAAACCTGAGCTGAAAGCAAATGCAAGTAAGTAAAATGAGTGGTTATTTTTATGATCCTCCACTTTGCAGAGTGCAGTTGAAAATGTATACGACAAACCATCACAGTGTGGTGTCATGTTACTAAAACATTTGACACTGATGTAATACTTGTTAAATATTTAACAACAGCAACGTGGTTTTTTTTTTTATTTATCAAAGTGTTATGAATGGGACATAACTCTGTGACTTTCAGTGCAACATCACGCTTTAAAAACAGCCTGTCGTCACATAAAAGTCGTTGACGGCCTGTCTAACAAAGCTGTTGACACTTCTTTCAATATTCCTGCAAATCTGTGAAGTTCTGCATCCTCTCCACCATGAAGAAGCAGAGCGTTCCAGTGAAGCCCAGGGTGATCATCAGCAGGAGCTGCCACATCAGCATGAGGTAACCGCTGTAGAAGAACGCCACCGCCGCGAAAACAGACTGAACGCACACACACACGACGACAGAGGGTCAGGTCAGTAAAATAAAAAAAACAACACTGGAAAGAAAAGATGTTATGGACAAAATGCAACATCTCAACACTTTCTCTAAACTATAAATATAAAGCACTATATTAATTCATAATATGCATCAGTGGGTGAACAGATCTGTGTAATGCTGAGGATTTCTTTACGTTTGTGCTTGTGTGAGATAATGAAATAAAATAATAACAGGTGGTTCCAGGCACAACAAACCCCGCCCCTTGCACATATTATAGCTTATGTTGTCATGGATCCAGCTGATGTCATCATGTCTATGCATGTGCTGATGTCAGCTTATTAATAGCCTCTATATATGTGCCAAGTTTGAAGTAAACTGAAACAAAATTTATGTTTTTATAGACATTTGAAATTTTGACCATTGTAAGTAAATGGAAAAGAAAAAAAAAAGATTTAAAAAAACTCATAAATAACTTTTCCCAAAATGTTACCACATCTATTCTGGGTCACTGGCAATCTATAAACCCAATTTGATATGAATTCAACCAATAGTTTTGCTGCTACAGGCATATGAATTTTCAGCCATTATAAGTAAATGGGTGAAAAAAAGATTTTAAAAATTCATAAAAAATGTTTACTTTGACCTACTGTTCCCAAAATGTAACCACTGATATTTTTTCAACTTACACACTTAGAAAAAAAAGAACAAAAAAACTAAACAGTGACACTATATACATTTTTTACACTCATTACATTTACCAGATGTCAGGTTCTAAATGTAACCAACACATGTGTAGATTTATGAAAAATAATTTGCTGCTGAAGTGTTAACAAACAAACAAACCAAACCAAAAACGACACCCCTTGCCTCGTTTTCGGGGGGGCGGGGTGACAATGATCACATCAGCCAATATTAACACAATTATCTATAATATAATACTCGTTGTAGTGAGACTTGGGTCACTAATAGAGAAAAAAAATCAGTCAAAACTGTTTGTTGACTTTAAGATACAGTGTCGGTCACTCTGAGCTACAACTTCTACTTCAAAACACTGTCTGTGCATTAGAAGATTCCCTTTTCAGAGTCACACTAGTGTAACATTAACAAATGTACTATATAACTATACATAAACCATGTATAGATGCACTTAAACCAACCAGCTCTTTATTTGCGCTGTCATTTGTTTTCCAATTCATCAAAATGATGTAAGATTTAGCACATTTTGTCTCTAAGGCAGATAATATCCAATAAACTAAGTTAGTGCCAACAAAATAAATGCCAATTCATTACTTATTTGCAATCTAAAGGCTGATTTTAGGTCCCGAGTAAAAGTGGAAAGAACCTAATTTTTTTTTTTAATTTAATTTTTTGTTTTTGAAGATCAGAAATTTGGAAGAAGAACTTTTAAAATAATAAAATGTTTAGTCAGTGTCAAAACATGTACAAGTAGATTTCAGTAAAACCAAAAAAAAAAAAAAAAACTGAAATATTTAGCTTTTCGTGTGACAAAATTAGATCTGCATAACCATCCCCGCTGATCTCAAAGGGAAACTGTCATAATATAACAATCATACTGCGATAAATCTATATTAACTTTTAGGTTTGACCGAATCTGACTGAACATCTTTGACTAGAGGCAGGAACACAGATTTTTTTTTTTTTTTTTATAAAAATTACATGACATAGAGTCGTTCTAAAACGTCACTCAAAGTACAGTTCTACGTCCTCATCGTGGCGGGCAGCCTCAAACAGGAAGTGGTGAGTTGTGCTATTTTTATGCTGCGTTCTAGGCAGGTTTTTGAGCCCCTAAGTCACGACTTCAAACCATGACTCGCGACTTCGTAACATTCCAGGCAAGTCATGCCGAACTGCCTGAGCGCAAGGAATTGTGGGAGCTAGATGTAACCAAACCAGCATGGCGGACCGTGTGGAGTTTATGTTCATTTGCAGTCATTTCTGTCACTAGAGGTGCTTGCCCCCTGCTTATTTGAGGGAAACAGAGGAGGAAAAAAACGACGCATAAGGCAAGAGAAGCTGTTATGTTTGATGTTATGTTATTTGTATATTTGGATACGTATTTGGTATTAATTTATTCTTGACCTCAATGGACTGAAAACTAGCAAACACTAGAGCAGCGGCTGATTATGCAGAACATTTGCTGATAAATTACATAATAATAATAATAATAATAAAAATAATAATTATGATAGTAGTAATAATAATAATAATAATAATAATAATAACAATAATAATAATAATAATGGATTAGATTTATATCGCGCTTTTCAAGGCACCCAAAGCATTTTACATTATTGATCCATTATTAGAGCAATACCTTGTTTTAATAAACAACTTGGCATAAACACCGCATCCACGGGGGCCGCCATTGTTGCTACGTGACGTCAGAGCTCCGAACTGGGAGTACATCGATCTAGTGCGAGTTCACGGGCGGGAAGTCAGGGGTTCGACTGCCATTCCAGTGCATTTTCATCGGTAGATGGTTGGAAAAACATGAGTTACGGGTTGCCTGGAACGCCGCATTACCAACAAAATTCACATTTTTTTTCAAAACATATTTGTCGAGTTTTACGTGCAATATCACCGACACTGATACGTTCCATTACAAATGAGTCATATGATGATGTTAAGAGCTCAAAAACTTGTTTTAATGTATAGTGTCGCTTCAACTTATTTGCAGACATACAGTTGTGCTCATAAGTTTACATACCCTGACTGAATGCGCATGGGACGAACTTGAATGTTAAAGGGGCGGAGCCAATACAGAAGATGAAGAACTAGGGTATGTAAACTTATGATCAGGGTCATTTGGACAGTTTCTCTTGTCAGTAGGATTTAAAAAGTGTGAACACATTTGTTTGATAATAAATGGCTTCACCAAACCACTAACCACGAGTGAAAGAAATGTTTTTGTATTATCATTCATATTCTGTGAAAAATGGACAAAAAAAAAAACACAAATTCTGCAAGGGTATGTAAACTTATGAGCACAACTGTATTAGTAGCATTTTGACACTTTATTCATCATTATAAAGCAATTCTCAATTCCCTGTTAACGAGGCATTTTTTTTTCTTCTACAAAAGTATTTATGTTACTGGTGAAAACAGTTAATCACAGAGAGAATTTCATAATTAGTTTTTTAATTCAATAAGTGAGATCAATAAGTGCATTATAAAAGTTCAATATGCATGTTAATATGAAACTTCCTAATGGTGATTATGCTCATGTTAATATCAGATTTTGCCATTTACTCTTATCATTTGTATTGGTTTGTATATTAGTCTGTGAGGCTAAATAGTGAGTAAATTTATTCAATTTGTAAGAAAAATAGTATCATCTCTTCAAAGAAAAGATCTGAACCAAAGACGAGCAAAACCCACCAAGGGCTTAAGAGGCGTATGTGGACCTTGTTCTTCTCCTTTTAATGGGGCTTCAGGTGAATTTATTTTACACTTGACAAAACAACATTTTACCCCAGCTTTGCTCAGCTCCGCTAACAATGTCTGAGAATTGGTAACACGGGATTACCTGGATGAATTTGAAGATGGCAAAAGCAGGCGTGCTTTGCTCTGCATAAACACGACCTAATATGCTGTAGAGCTGCGTGTTGAAACAACTGTCCCCGAGTCCGAGCAGGAAGCTGCACAGCAACGCGATGGATGCACTGAGGGAGGAAATACGGGTGTGATTAAACCCAGGCCGAGGTCTGACCCGACCACGTCTCCTGATGTTTACTGGGAATAGTCAGAGGTACAGACTACCTTGGGGAGAGATATGGGTTCTTTTGGGTGTTGGTTTTAAAGACGACGGGCGCGTCATCCGGGATGTTGAGGAAGATCAGGTAGAAAGCCACGAAATGGACGACCATCCCCAGAAACACCACGGACGTCCGTCTGAAGCGATTGTTCTTGCACAGCAACCCAAAGAAGCCTCCACCTGAACAGAAGAACATGCATGTGCAGGTTTCTATAAGTGAAATTTAAGACTCTTTGACCCGTAAAGACCCAAACGTCCACCGAAAGCATCGACTGATCTAAACTGCTGAGCCGCTAATTCGGTCAATCCATGTGAATAATCGACGTAAAATGCATTTTGTCATATTTTCATGCTCATCGGATATGACCCATTTGGACGTTCAGAGGTTCCGTAGTGAACGCGCAAACACCGCCATCTTCTACAACATTGATTCACCGGTAAAACCCATGGATGGACACACTGGGTTTATGTCCAGTTAATGTTATATTTTGCTGAAAAAAGTCACCTTTTCTTCAGTTTTTTTTCTGTTTTGATACCACTGCCTTTGATTTTACTCTGGGCTTTTATGAACATCTGCATGATCAGTCAATTAAACATAGAAAAATAGAGGATTTTCACTGGAAAAAAATGCAAAATTCAGAGGATAATATTATAGTAGTTGGTGATAAATTACTTATACGGAGAAAAAATGCATTTGGGAACTGACACAAAATCACACTGGGTCCTTATGGGTTAAGACCGTTTTAAGTCTACTTAGAACAGAATTTAATGCCAAATTTCACAGCCATACTGGCAAAAATTAGCGACACCTAGAATTTAGGAAAACTCGTATCAACCAGGTCGAGAATTATTATTTTTCTTTTACTTTTATTCAATTCAAGGAGATTTACAAAGTATAATAAAAACACATGCCCTAAACCCCTCCCACACAAATCTATACTTACTAACATGACCACATTTATCCACACATATATTTATGCACACACACACACACACACACACATATAAATATACACAAGCACACATACATACCCATATACACACACATATATACATACATTTTTCCTTTGTCTTAGATGAATGAATGGTCTTTTCTCCAATCAGGCCTTATTACATTTGCACTTCCCCGTGGTTACGTTTCGAACCGTCCCTTAAACTTCCCGAAGTTTCTTGTGTGATGCACGTGACTATCGGCTGCACGTGCGTTGGGCTAAATGTTCTGTGTTCATTTGTCACCGGGGGCAGCAAAGTTAGCGATAACTGCTTCCTAATTTCACTATAAATTGTCGAGTTGGAACAGGCGGAAGTGAGTCGACTAACGTTACTTTCTTTGCAGTTCGGACATTCAGCACACACATTTAAACCCAAAACAGCCAACAAGTTTATGGGAACATAACTGAAGACCTACCATATCAAATTTAATACCTTTTAAAGTATTTTTCAGGTATTAAATATAGATTTGTAAATTCAAGATTTTTTACGACCCTGCGCGTAATAGATTCGAACCACGTCGCTAAATGTAAACCCAGTAAAAAAAAAAAAAAAAGCTCTAAAGGAGGACTTACCAACAATTTCTCCGATTCCTACCACGATCCCAGAGATTCCGATCAGGCCTTTGGCTGCGTCTCCAAACTGTGCAGTGGCTCCGATGCACGTTCCATACACTCCACTGTAGAAGGATAGCTCCAGGCCTACAGAACGACGACGACGTGCTACAGCTTTAAACTTCCACTGGAGGCTGAATCACTTACGATAAAATAACCGCCGTCTTGACTTACCGCTGTACGCCATGCAGGGACTCAGGAGGAGTATAGTTTTAGACTTCAAAAGTTCCAAGATGGTTCCTGAAGAGAACACACTGGATTGAATTGCCAATAAAAAAAAAAAAACACAATGATTACATCCTGAGCAGTAAAACAGCCCCTATATGTGGATGGAGCTTATATAAAATGCTGGTGTTAACCCCCCAGTTTCAGTCCAGCCCATATATAACTTAAATTCTAAAAGAGGGGCACACTGTGTAAAATATAAATAAAAACAGAATGCAGTGATTTGCAAATCACATAACCTTATAATTTATTCACAACATAGAAACACATAAAAACGTGCCATTGTTAAGTATAAAAATGAGGTTAACAGTATCGACACGTCTGTAAAGAGTTGGGACAGGGCCATGTTTTCCACTGTCCAGAATCCCCTCTTCTATTAACAACAGGCTGTGAACGTCTGTGAGACAACGACAGGACGACTGTCATTCTCCATGATAGAGCTTTAACCTGCATTTGTGGATGGAATGGAGAACTGTGAATACATGAATGAACGAGTGAGTGAGTGAGTGAGTGAGTGAAGGACTGAATGAAGGAATGAGTGAGTGAGTGAGTGAGTGAGTGAAGGACTGAATGAAGGAATGAGTGAGTGAGTGAGTGAGTGAGTGAGGGAGGGAAGGACTGAATGAAGGAATGAGTGAGTGAGTGAGTGAGTGAAGGACTGAATGAAGGAATGAGTGAGTGAGTGAGTGAGTGAGTGAGTGAGTGAAGGAATGAAGGAATGCATGAGTGAGTGAGTGAGTGAGTGAGTGAGTGAGTGAGTGAGTGAGTGAGTGAGTGAGTGAGTGAGTGAGTGAGTGAA
>JAPQRP010000029.1:25407948-25418058 GCA_037367295.1 Apogon hyalosoma | reverse complement strand
ATCTATAAACCCAATTTGGTATGAATTCAACCAACAGTTTTGCTGCTACAGACATTTGAAATTTTGCCCATTATAAGCAAATGGGTAAAAAAAAGAGGTAAAAAAAAATTCATTAAAAATTTTTAACTTTGACCTACTTTTCCCAAAATGTAATCACATTTATTCTGGGTCACTGGAAATCTATAAATTTGGTTTGAATTCAACTAAAAGTTTTGCTGCTAGAGTGTTAACAAACAAACAAACCGAACCAAAGACAACACCTCTTGCCTCCACTTCAGGGGCTGGGTAATAATATTAATAATAAATAAATAAACAAATAGAAGAGGAGGAGAAATGACTGAATGTAAACAGATTACTGCACAATATGTGTAGCATTGCATGTTATATTATAGTAATTGCTCTTTCTGTTGTAGTAGTGGAGCGCATAGCTGAATGTTCTAGTGTTATTGTGCAGTGACCCGTAGGCTGCAGAAGCAACAGCTATATTATAAAAGCCAAGTGGCCTCTGTGTGCATGTATGTGTGTGTGTCTGGGGATTCACACAAAATCCAAAAAGAGCTGACTGCTGCAGTTTGGCATGCTTGTGTATTTTTGATCAACGAACAGACTAGTGAAAAAGGCAAGTTGATAGGACCAGTATTTTGGGGGATATTAGTAATTTTGGAATACAATAGCCTTAAAAATCACATTGCTACACCTACAACGCTTTGGCGGCGACTGCTGGACAAATGCGGTACAGCATGCACGAATATACGCAACAGCATAAAAAGTACCACACCTCGAACCCGTGGATCCGCATGGCTCCGTGCAATAGTTACGTCATATGATTCCATCTGTGTTCTGCTGAAGGGTCAGTTTTCTAATACTTTTCGGTGTCAATAAACATTAACCCATAAAGGCCCAGTGCTGCTTTTACGGCAGTTTGCAAATTAATTTCCCTCTATTTTTAACCTTTCTAAGTGATTTATCACCATTTATTCTAATATGCTCTGTATTTTGCATTTTTAAGCGAAAATCAGGTATTTTTCCAGTATTTAATTCACTGATCATGCAGATGTTAATGATTACAGCTCAGACTAAATTTGAGGGTAATTATATCAAAAATAGAGAAAACTGAAGAAAACATGACTTTGTTCGTAAAATATGTCATTAACTGAACATAAACCAAGTGTCTCCATCCACTGTCATTGATCCAACTCCGTGGGTTTTACTGGTGAATCAGTATTGTTGTAGGAGATGACGGTGTCTCCATGGTAACTACAAAGCCTCTGAACGTCCGAATGGGTCATATCTGATGACCATGAAAAGACGATAAACCGTATTTTACACCAATTATTTACATGGATTGAAAGGATTAGTGCATCAACAGGTATTAAACATTTTATTTCAGTGAATGAGTTTGAATTTCTGGTGGATGTTTGGGTCTGTATGGGTTAAATATGACGACAATACGGCAATCCATGGATATGTGGATGCAAATATATAGAAATTACACCTCATATGATTTAGCTAGAGCTACACTGCTTTTCCTCTATCTGCGTTTTGTTTTAACGTCTTGTATTACTGGCATCCTGCGTGTCAACTGGCATTTAAAGGGTTAAAATCCTGAAACTTATTGAACATTTGGTAGTTTTGAGCAAAGCTGAAGTGATTTGAGGGGTTTATGTAGAAAAAAAGTAGAAAAAATACTAATATATAATGGATTTTATAGGAGTTTTTTTGCATGCGCATTTTTGGCTGTAAGAGTAAGTGACATTAGAGTAAAAAAAAAATAAATAAAAAAATAAGAGACATTCTAGCCCTTTTTGTTGGAGATGTGGTTTAATTTTTTAATTTCTCACATATTTTTTTGGGACCGTCCAGACCTAAGAGTTTATTGGAACAAAATTCAGAAGGAAATACAAGAAATTTTTCATTTAAATACGTCATTTGAACCACACCGGATAATTCTAGGGAATGTGTGTTTAGAAGGATCGAGTAAAAAAAAACAAAAAAACATTACATATGCTTAGACTATTACTAGCTCATACAATTATTACTATAAACTGGCTTAAATCCCACCCACCCACTGTGGACCCGTGGATCCAAAGACTGAGAGCTGCAGATTTATGGAAAATATAAGCGCAAGCCTGCAACTCCGGATGGACATTTACTTGGAAAGACGGTCCTATCTGGCAAAGAAAAAATGTTGTTGACCTATGGAGGGATGTTTTTTTTTTTTTTTTCTCTTTCCCTCCTCCTTTTTCCTGCATGAGTAGAACAAATATGTAAAAGTCAAGAATTGTTCAATATTGTTTTTAACTGACTCTCTGTTTTTAATTGATATTTATTGTAATTTGCTGCAGCACTTTGAGGTTTTTAATCTAAAAATGTAAAGTGCGTTACAAATAAAATGTATTATTATTATTATTATTATTATTATTATATGTATGAGAATGAACTGTGTCGAGGAATTTGTTCTAATAAATGTTCAAACAAGTCTTGCAGAAATTAAGAGCATACAGCTACAACAATCACTAAATCAAAAAAGAAAAAGAAGAAAAATGTACAGAAATGACCTGAGGGGTCACTTGGGGTTCATAAAGGCTTTGTTTTTGTTTGTTTTTCCTCATCCGTCCTACCTGTGGTACCCACTTCCAGTGAAGGTAGAATTATCCAGGCTTTTCACCACTGTTTGCTGGAACAAAATGAGAGAAAACAAAGAATATTCTGGGTTAAACTGCACAGAAAGGGGTCAGAATTCCCCCCGCAGTCATTCATCCGGTTTGATCATTTGTCTGTCCACTGAAGAGAATTAGAAACACGAGATGAGTCTGACAGATTGATTTTCCAGCCTGTAAAACTGCTTTTTTTTTTTTTTCTTTTTCTTTTTTCCAACAGTAACATTGCATTTATTACACAACTCACATAAACAATAACTTTAGCTGAAACTCATGAGTAAAAAAAAAGTTGGATGTGGACTTACTTCAACGTTTCCACAGGTGGTAAAAGCGGTGAAAATAAACAAAAAGCCCACTCCTAAAATCGCGCCGTTAAAAGTCCGCGTAACCGCCAGGGTTTGTTTTTTTTTGTTTTTTTTTTTTTTTTTTTCTTAAACTCGTGCTAGAAATACATTTTTTTAATTCATTGCACTTTCATCTGAACTCCGGCTTTTCTCCTAACCCAGACTCAAGGAGAAAGAAGCATTTTCTCAAAGTCGCGCCAGGAAAGTTGACTTTAGTGTTTAGTTACGGTTTAATGCGCAAAATAAGATGAATAAAAGCACGGATCTGCGGTGGAGCGTGAGGCGTTCAATGCGGCTCTGTTATTTGGCCACTTCCCTCATGTCATGCTAAAGTACGCGTGACCACTTGTGACTTTAATTAAAAACAATTTTTCGTCTTCCTTTCTATTCCTTTTTTACTCTCCAGGGCTGTCGTCACGTCTCTGCTTCTTCATCCGCTTCTTTTAGTGCAGTTTGCGGTTCCGCTGATTTGGATTTGCTGCCTTCCAGAGGTGACCAAGAGGAATTCAACAACAGGGGGAAAGAGAATAAAAATACCCCTCGACATCCTGAATACTGAGCTTTAAATGTGTCTGCAAACATCACTTAATCACAGCAAACTTTATCTGATTTGTACAATTAGTTTTTTTTCTTTGATCAGTGTTGGGAAAAATCGTGACTGCATCAAAGTTACTAATTACAAAAAAAAAAAAGTGTAATTACAATCACATGCAGCACTTTCCACATGATGATGAAAACAGCACAGTTGTTTAATAAGCATAAATGTACAGAGTGAGTAGTTATGGAGGACAATCTAGTCTTATTGTCTGAAAGTATATTTGTTTATTTTATTTTTTTAATCTTATACAGACTTTTCTTTGAATTATGGGGTAAATTGTCTTAAGCATTGTGTAAGACTTATAAACACTGCTCAAATTCTACTCTTTTATATATTGTCTATGTTTACTTTATTATTATTTCTTATTTTTATTACATTTTTTTATTGACTTTTAATCTTCCTGTCCCTTATGTTGCTATAATACTGCAAATTATCCCCGCTGTGGGACCAATAAAGGATGATACTGTCTTATCATTTTTATTTTATGTTTTATTTATTTGCTTGAACAATAAAAAGAAGAGCAATAAAACAAAATACAATAAATTGTGCAGGTGAGACAAAAACACAAGAGGTTTATAAAATTATAAGCGTAAACAACAAGGGCAATAAGTAATAACTAAATAATAATAATAAAAAAAACATCTTGCTTTGATTTTAAGGTGAATGGATCAAAATATGTTCATTTTAAAGGTTCATTTCCTCAGATTGCATAAGAAAACTTCATGAAAACTCCCTTTAGTATGTATTAGATCAGGGCTTGTTGACTTATTTGTCCAAACATATTTACATATAGTTACTAAAATAAATTGTCAGTGATTGCACATTAAAACCCCGTCCAGACTAAACGTGGAGAAGAAGAATTTAGCTGTTATGATGCAAACAACTGTAAAACATTGCTAAGGGAGCTTAGATTTGCCCCAAATGTAGACATGTTTCTATTCAGGTTGAAAACTTATCTTTTCAAATGCATATGAATTAAACCTATAAAGTACACATTATTCTTATTGCATTCTAAATTATATTTAATTACATACATATGAAGGACTGCATATCCTTTTAGTAATTCTAATATAGATTTTATTACACATCTATTATTGTTTCATGAATCCTTATTCTCTTCTGCACATATTTTTTTTTATTTTTTTTATAATATTCTGATCTAGCATTGTTTAAACACATTGTTCCTCTTATTGAATGTGCTGTGTAAATACACAGGCCCTGCAGTTACTAAGATAAATTGATCTAATTAAAGGGAAAAGGGGTAGCCATCTTCAGTTAATGTTTAGTCACATGAGACTGTTTCTAGTCAGAGTAATGATTCCACAGAAGCCCTGACCTTGCACTCTTTATGTTTACTGTACTTTAGGAATATGTGGAAGCCCACTGAGATCCACCAAACATGTCCATCAGACTAAGATGAAGAAGATAAAGATGCTTCACTGTATCCTATAGTTGGCGACATATTAAATCTCAAACATCATGCCATATATGTAAAAGAAGAAGAACCTTTGGACCAATAGTTGCAGAGTAAAGTGCCACCTCTCGGCAGACTGCTGCTTTCATGACACAACAACAAAGACGCACTACGGATGAGAGCATTCACTTCCGCTCACTTCCGGATTTGCTCGAATCCCCGGATGTGGCCTCATCAGACTTCTTATATTTTCAGCGTCAAAAATCCAAATTTCTGTTTTAGCCCACGCCTGTACGGTCTACGTACATTATACATAAATTACCAACTCATACACACACATTTAGCCAACGGCAGCTTTATTTTTCAGATTTTTGCTGACACACGCGCATCCAGATGTCCTCTTGCCCGCCAGTTACAATCGAAACTAGCATGTGCTGTAAAGTTGCCACGCAATTAAAACACGTATTCTTCACACTATTCGACACTGTTAACACGTTTTGCTGTTTTTACCGTGTTGTCACCACTAAAATCGGCAAAAGGGAGCGGGTTCGTGCAAGTTGTCGCGGACTTTCGCTTCCGGAAAAGAAAGAACTCATCCTGCTGTGTGTAACCTCTTTGCCACAACCTACAACAGATTGTACACAATCATCATGGCGACCCAGGATGGTGGGTATTCAGAAAAATATAGCAACGTTTTACTGGTATCTTTACATTTTGCGCCGCCGCTTTTAATGATTTGATTCACGTTGGTAACTGACATGTTAATACGTGACACCATTTATGCGGTGTTACATCATTTCGTGCGTCTCATGTAACGTTTTTCCTTAAATGTTCAGCAGTGTTGTAGCTAGCTTACGTTAACGATTGCTAACATGAGTCAAATATAGAAAACGGGAGCACTAAGGCTAACTAAATATGTACATGCGTCGACCTGTGTTAGCTTACACTCGGTTCCCTTAAGCTTTTCAACAGGTAAATGTAATATTGAGAGGAAATAGTTTAATGCTTGTAGTACAACACGTTTACGTTGCCAGTTTTCTAACCAACAAGGCCAGAAAAATTTAAATATTCCGTTTTTTTTTTTTTTACGAGCATATTTGTTTTGCCCTTCAACGTTGTTTCAGTTTAGCTTTGCTCTTGTAATTTAACTTAACACTCACAACTAACTAAGAATATGTGTCTAGTTAGGGTGGGGAAAAAAATGAACAAGCGGTTAAAAGAGCTAGAAGGATCTGGATTTAAAACGAAACTGAACTTCAATACACATTTTACACTGTAGCTTATTTACTCTTAGCAAATGAACAGACTGTAGAAATAAATAAACAACGCAGCTACAACTTTAAACTGAACTCGTCACCCAGGGTTAACTAGCTCTCAGTGTGTTAGGTTATGCGTTATAACATATGGTATTTGAAGAATTTAATACATAAAAGTGTAGTTAGAGTTGACCTGATAAGATCCTGACATGACTCGTCCGAATAAAGGAAATTATTGTCAGATAAATAGTGTATTAAAAATACAGAATTAACCTTAAAGTTGACTTTCATTGTACGGATTTTCCTGATGACTGATAGCTGTTATTAAAATGTTGTGGAGACTATGTAGTACTCCTTCACATTACGTTTTCATGTTCTTTTTTTGTAAGATTAACTGGGGCTAGACTCCTCTCAGTCAATATGTTACTGTAGTAAATAAGATTGCGTTACAATTAATTAAAATTTCGTTTGTAAAACCAACATTTCATGGTTGTTTGGACAAATATTTGTCTCATGTTGCTTCACAAATTACAGTTATGTCAAGTGGTTTGTGTGTTTCACGCTACTTTTTCACAGTGGTTTAATAAACGGCTGTATGTTTCTATATAAAAAGGATGAGCACTACAACAGAAGCATATGCTATTCTAATTATTGTCGGCACAGCTGCGTTCTGTATCTAAAGATAGATTTAGAATTTGCTTTATTAAGTGGAATGTAGCATAACAGTCATTAAATATTCAACATTAACAAGTTGAAAAGGTTACGTAATCCGGCACATTTTCTGTTGTACTTCAGAAACTGAAATTAGCTCAAGCAATAATCCTGAAAATAAACTTGATTTGTATTGTTCTAATATATTGAAAAGAAATGAATTCACAGATTTGGTTTCAATCTTATGCATTTTCTCTAGCATCATAGAAAGTAGTGAAGAAATGTACAGAATTAACCCAACCACGTGCTGCCCAAGTGTTGTATAACTCAGTTGTTTCTGTACGAAAAACAAGTTGAGGGTTTTATTTCAGCCAATGTCCAGCCAAAAATAAAGAAATCAGTGTAGTACTGGGGTGGGAAACCTGTGGCTCCAGGGCCACATTTGTCTCTTGGGCCCTTTTCAAGTGGCTCCATGTGGCTTTGTCAAAAAACATATGGAAATGAATAATGCCTACTTTTTCACATTTTGCTATTCCTGTCACAACCAAGTCATTCTGATGTTATGCAGATGTAAAAATGTAGACAACACTCCAAAAAAGTAAAAAATAGAAGTAGCCTAGTAGTAGAATTAAAGGTAGACTATTTTTTATCTCATAACACTGAAGGTATTCATCATTGCAAAGAAAGCCTTCGCATACCAGTCCACAATAATAAGAAATGTCATCATTTTGTCTTGTGTAGTTCTGTAATTTTATTGTATTTCTGTAAATGCACCGAAACTTTGGTTTATTCTCAACGTATTCCCTTCAAATTCATTTTAAACAGCTTCTTAAACGATCACCACTTTGAGGTAAAACTTACCATAAGGATATCTTTTGGCTCCAGACAGCTTTGTTTTTCTATTGATTTCCTAGAATATCTCTTTAGAATCCAAAGGTTACTGACCCACAGTATAGTACATGCACATGGAGGTACTTGAATTATCTGTTTGATGAGTTTTTTTTTCTGTCTTTCAGGAAGTGCAGAAGTCATAATGGAAACAGAGGCCAAGCCAAAAGAAGCTGAACCACTAGGTGACAACGCTGAGAAGAGTGAAACAGAAAACACGTCTCAAACGGATGCAGGAGACGCCACAACTCAGGACTCTAGTATTAGCAACGGAGATGATGCTGACGACAAGCAGGAGATGGTGGACTTGAAGATTATCTGGAACAAGATTAAATATGATCTGAAAATTCCTGTTGATAGCACCGGAGCCAAACTAAAAGAGAGAATCCACTCACTCACTGGTGAGAGAGCACAGTACTTTAGATATTACACAAAAGGCTGCAGCTGGTGTATTAGTGTTTCACAAACGGTAATAAATCATCTCTTTTCCTCTGATTTTTACTAGGTCTTCCACCGGCAATGCAGAAAGTGATGTATAAAGGATTGCTTCCAGAGGACAAGACGCTACGTGAAATAAAGGTTACAAATGGTGCAAAAATAATGGTGGTAGGATCTACAATAAATGATGTATTAGCTGTGAATACACCCAAAGAGGTCATTCAGCAGGAAGTAAAAGCTGAGGAAAACAAGAAAGAGCCTTTATGTAGGCAAAAGGTGAGATTTATTACTTCTTTTTTTTTTTTTTTACAGTATTATAAAATATTTACGGAGGTTTTATTATTATTTCTTCAAACTTTTGTTTCAGCAACACAGGAAAGTTTTGGACAAAGGTAAACCAGATGACATAATGACAGCTATTAAAGGAACAAAGGTGAGATCAACGAAGGGAGAGCATTGCTTCTTGTTTGTCTTTTACTGTCTTGAAAAAAAAAAAAAACAAGATAGGTGCTTTGATGTGGATGTAAAATGACTGTATTGTGTCGATGTTAGACAAGGTGATTAACTGCCTTGTCCCGCTAACAGGAGCGATTACCAACAGTGCCTTTATCCGGAATGTTTAACAAGTCCGGAGGAAAAGTTAGACTCACATTCAAACTGGAGCAGGATCAGTTGTGGATTGGAACTAAGGGTGAGATCACGACTGGTCTCCATTAGGTACATTCAGAGCAACCTTAAGGTATTGGTATGAACGTTTCCCTCATGTTGTGTGTGTGTGTGTTCTCCTCCACAGAGAGGACGGAGAAAGTCCCGATGGGCTCCATTAAAAACGTAGTGTCCGAACCCATTGAAGGCCATGAGGACTACCACATGATGGTAACTGTTTTGTGCACTGAACAAAAAGGAGATCATGTTTAGAATACAGCGTTCACATGACACAGAGACATCAGAGACGAGCAGTTTAATCGGACACTCCAGTAGCTTCTTGCTTAACTTTAATGAATTTGACTACAGCTTTAGAAAGTGAGTTGACTTTGGCTCAGGTTTGGCTTCTCTGCCCACAAAGTATAGTGCTGTTCAAAAGTCTGTGGCCTTGTATGTAGGATCTATTCTACAGGGTTCGTACGGGTGCTTAGCATCCTTGAAAATATTTGAATTTCAATGTTGTGTTTTCATGGTATGGAAAGTGCTTGAATTTTCGTTTAAGTGCTTGCAATTGTAACTCTGTAATGTGATTTATTTATTGATTTTTAATATTAACTCAAGCCAAAGATACTTACACAGAGGTGATAAATTAAAAAAAAACAACTTTATGTCTGAAAGGAAAATTAGCGGGTGCTCTCAGGTAGAATCCAGGTAAATTTTTTGGCTCGGTGCAAGTGTGTCTGAAGAACACCAAGCGGCTTCCCTTTTTTTTGGAAAAAACTTTGTTCTTTAATTTCTAAACTTTTTGCTGTTATGAAACATAATTTTAGATGTTTATAGCGTAATACTATGTACATCATTGTTCTAAAAAGTGAAAAAAAAATCCTGAGTATATGTATTCCTGTAGACATGTATTTTACCTGCAGCAATAAGGTGATGTACTGGAAAAATTTGAAAATGACCCTTAAAAGTGCTTGAATTTACTTTGAAAAATGTGTACAAACCCTGAATTTAATACTGAAGCCACCAGGTATGACAGACAATAAAATACTGCGTATTAAAACCAACTAAGCTAAACAAAACACTCACTCCACAGAGGAACATGAATATCCCATGATGCTGCTGTAAGGGAAAAATTTTTAGACCACCCTTGTTTTCTTCAATTTCTTGTTTATTTTAATGCCTGGTCCAACTAAAGGTACATTTGTTTGGACAA
>JAPQRP010000029.1:25376601-25394045 GCA_037367295.1 Apogon hyalosoma | reverse complement strand
CAATATCTATGGCATTGTACTGACAAAAACAGTGCTTTTATTCATTCCCTGTTTTCTTTTCTGTCTGTTTTAGTCACGATACACACAGGAGTTAGTACTGGATTGCAAAACCATTGTTTTTGAGGGTGTAATAATTTTTTCTGTGACTGTATATACTGACAAATACAGAGATTCTTTCAGGACGGTGGTTGCATCTGATACAGTTCAACTTTCTTTTCTTCCTCATATAAATCCGCCGGTCGTGCACTCGTTTCATCTCGGAATGATGAAAGATCGAAAAACGTCAGCTCTGAAACGTGGATTTACAGTCGATTGCGTCGGGAGAGTGAGAACCGCCCTAGAAATATTTCATTTTCCCGTTGTAAAAATAATGTAAAAATATATTTCACTGTAACCGTCGGACTTTCTGAGCTCGTGTCATCTGAATTTCACAGTTTCAGCTAATTTTGAAAGGGGCTTGCATCCGTAAAAATGTCATTCCAGGACTTTTATGGAATAGTCGTGTGCTTGCCTTAAAAGAATTTGCCTTTTTTAATGGAATCACACATTTTCAAACATTTCCCTGTAGTCAACATAAACTGTAAATGCTATGTTTGGATCTGAATTCTTCATTCAACTCCACAGGTCCATCTTCAACCCTATTTCTGACTAATGACACCAGAAAGGTGGTTTTGAGCGCTGGCCCTTTAAATGCACACGAGCCACTGTGCTTTTCTGTCCCATTCAGCCACTTTTGTTCGTTAATACAACCAACACCTGAACATTTGAGGTCATCTGCTCGAAGTTTGTACATATTTTCGGTTTTGCTGCTGATAAACAATTATGTCGCACTCTGAGAAATGTTCGTCGGAAGTCTTGACCTTATATGTGCAAATGTTGTGACGTAACTAGTAATAAAACGTAACAAATTAAACAGGAATTAAAACAGGTTGTAGAAATCCACTCGATTTTTGCCAGAATGAATCTAAAGATAGCTTTGCGGCACCTGGAGGGTTCAAATTCAAACTTTTGGAACTATTAGGGTCCAAATACACAAATAAATGAACTAAAGACTAATAAAAGTGAGTTTAGCCAAGCATGAGCCCTTTAATTTCATAAAACACTTGCCTGGAAAAGTCCTTTTAAAACTCCAGCTCTTTCCTGTTTTTTTCCTGACCGTGGGAACCCTGTATAAAACCAGCGGAATCGCTCAGCTAAACACAGATGTTCTGTGTTCTGCGGCTGATAATCTTACCTCTCACAAACTTTAAAAGTGCCTGTGGGAAATCGATACTGCCAGCAGTTTTGATCATCCTCAGAGTTGAAAACTCGGTCTTTGTGTTTGTCTGAAGTGATGTGCTGCTGCCACTGCTTCTCGCTGTTGCAGTTTTTACCACAGAGCCAACAGTGATTGCCAGCCTGTGAAAACACACAAACCACATTTACACAAAGTGTCAAATGAGTCGCTTTGATATCTATCGGTTTAATTACTTTGTTATTATAAACTGACTAAATTAAGGTCTGTCATGTTCACACACTGTTGGACAACAACTTAATGATTACACTTTTAAAAAGTTGTTAGAAGTCACACAAAACAGGCGCTAATTTAACACAAAAAACACATTACGATAAAGTATTCCATCCCATTAAAACAGGGGTGTCAAACTCACTTTAGTTAAGGTTCCACACTCAGCACAATTTGATCTCAAGTGGGCCGGATCAGCAAAAGAATAGCCTATAAATAATAACTCCAAACTTTTCTCTTTATTCTAGTCCCAAAAATGACATTAAGTTATGAAAATATTTACATTTACAAACTATCAAAAAAAAAAAACCAACAAAAAAACAAAACTTGAATATCCTGAAAAAACTGAAATTTCTAAAGATGAATAAGTGCAATTTTAACAATATTATCAACTTATTTACATTACCGATCAAATCAACACAGGCACAAAACATTTCGTAACAGGCAGAATATTGTTAAAATCGCGCTGACTTTTCTTTAGACATTTCAGGTTCATATTTGTTCGGGTTATGAACATTTTAATCTTAAAGGATAGTTTGTTCATGTCAATATTTTCATAATTTAATGTTATTTTTAAGAGAAACATTTGGAGTTGTCGTTATTTATAGGCTTTATGTCATTTTTTCATATTAAACCAAGAAGCCATTTTAGAGTTGTTTGTATTTTTTGGTTATTATACTGTTATTTTATTTCAGGTCATATTGGTCTGTATGAGGTCCCTCAACTAATATGACTTTGACACCCTTTATTGGGCATGTGACTATTTATTTTTTTAATTTGCACATACATTACAAGACAGTGACGGCAACAGTTTCAGTGAGTCAACAATCTCAGGTCCAATGTGGTCTCCAGGGTCTGTAAGGTCCACCTCTGCATGAACAGTGAGTGTACCTGCTTTGTTCGGTACCATGAAGTAATGGTACTAATGTGAGGAATGATGTTCAAAGGGATCATGTGGATGTGGACAGGGGTCTGGACCAGCACGCATGTTGGTCTAATGTTCTAAAATACATGTTCCTTTCACCTTACGTGTATTTTTTTACATATCGGCTACTTATTGGATTTTTATTTTTTATATGGTAACTTCATTAACCTTGATTTTCGACGTAAAAATAACAAAAATTCAAAACTTTCACACGCTAAGATTAAAAGGTTGAATTTCAGAGTATTTCTAGGAGTCTCCTTTTGCACTTTGCAAATTCCTCCCGTGGGCCGGATTGTAACCTTCGACGGGCCCGTTTTGGCCCAGGGGTCTCATGTTCGACACCCCTGCACTAAACTAAATCCAAGAGCGGATTTCTCTGATCTTTTCCACAGGAGTAAACAAAATAATCCTTGGTACATTTGCCGTGTTGGACTCACCACTTCTTCAGCGTAGTCTGTGGGCATGTGGATCTGTTTGCCGTTCTCCCTAATAGAGTTGGAGGAGGTTTCTTCCCCCCAGCCTGGCTTCTGCGACTGCAACCACTGCTCATAAAGCTGATCCATATCTGGAACTGAAAAGAAAGCGCGGACCCGTGTCATTACCTGCAGCGCATCGAAATGATTCACTTGTTCTAATTAAATTCTTGCGAGGAAGCCCACGTCCTTGACAAACTCACTGTTGTTTTCCTTCATGTAGGTCCACAGGTCTCTTTCTTCTGGACTGTGAGCAAATGTGCAATTCCCAATGTACTGGCACTTCTTGCCAGCTGTCACATGCATGCAAATCTGAAAAGGAAGATGGAAGGATTATTATCAATGAGCCTGTTTACATGACCATGAAAGTTATCGGATAACTGTAATAATCAGATCTGATGCATTTACATGCACTTAAGAAATGAAATTATCTTTTTCCCCCCATACACATTTTTCAAGGTCAAACTCAAGCACTTTTAAGGGTAATTTTCTAATTTTTCCAGCACAGCATCTTATCACGGGGTAAAATACATATACTCATGATTATTTTTACATAGTATGTTGTATTAGGCTATAAATATCTACAATTGTGTTTCATAATAGCAAAAAGTGTAGAAATTAAAGGAGAACATGAAGTTTTATCCAACAAAAAAAAAAAAAAAAGGAAGCCACTTGGCGTTCTTCAGACACACTCGCACCGAACCAAAGATTAAGATAAAAACGTACCTGGATTCTACCTGAGAGCACCTGCTAATTTTCTTTTTTGACAAAGTTTTTTTTTTTTTTTTTTTTTCTAAAAGCATCACCTCTCTGTAGTAGCTTGGGCTTGGCATCTAACATGGCAGAGTTAATATTAAAACTAAATTAATCACATCACAGTTATAATTGCAAGCACTTTCAAGCACTGAAACTAAAATTCAAGCACTTTTCAGACCTTGAAAGACAACATTGAAATTCACGCATTTTCAAGGATTTCAAGCACAAACCCTGACTGAAAATCGCCGTAGACGTCTACTCACAGGTGGTGCTGAGTGTGCGGTTATATTTTTCTTTTGTATCCCACTGGAGTAGATACTTGTCCTGTTTGTTTTATTTGCTTAGGGGAGGAGGGAGGGTGGATTTCTTTTTTTATTTATTTTTTTTTATTTTTTACTTTTTCTGTTTTGTGATGTATCTTATGTCTGTTCTTAAAAATGTAAAAAAATCTATAAATTAAAAAAAATTAAATAAAAAAAATTCGATAATTGGAAAAACCCTGATTTAGACACCAGGGGTACTCAAATCCGGTCCTCAAGGGCCGGTATCCTGTTTTTTTGTTTTTTTTTTTTTTTCCTCGATATTTCCCTCTTCCATCGCACCTGGAAGCCACTCCATCGTTATCAGGCGTCTACAGAGCTGGATGATGAGCTGATCATTAACTGAACCAGGTGTGCTGGAAGAGGGAAACATCTACAACATGCAGGATACCGGCCCTCGAGGACCGGATTTGAATACCCCTGCTATAGTCCATCATCAGATTTCTTTCGGAGTACATACGTATGTAGTGATGGTGGACTTAAACTTCCTGTTATCGTCTTCCGCTCACGTTTGATTACGTAACTTCTGTTCTCTAGTGTTTTAATTGTGTTTACATGTATACAGGATAATCTGAGTATCGGGGGGAAATCCAGGTGTATTAATCCGATTTCTCATAATCAGATAAAACATCAGATTATCCTCTTTACATAATCACTTGAATAATCGGATAACTCCCGAAATCAGACAATGATCGGAGTATTGGTGTGTGTGTAAACAGGCTCAAGGACACGTACCTCAAACTGAGACGGAATTGGCTTTTTGGTTGGAAGTGGACGAACAGTTGTCCACTTTTTTCTTTCATGGGAACTAACCAGCACCACTCGTCTGTCCTTCGCCCACCTGAAACACAAAAACAGTGCCGACGCCTCGGATTCACCACTTCCATCAACTCGTACCCTGTCGTGTGCGTGACTTGTCTGAATACTCACGTGTGTCTGGCCTTCGCTGTGCAATACTTCTTGTTTTTGTCAGCTTCATTGAGTTGACCGTGTCTCCAACACTGGCCACAAACAAACATCATCTTTAGATTTGGAGGTCCGAACCTTCTCTGTACGGTGGAGAGCTGTTGAACAGATTTCAAAGATAGGTTCAACTGTTTGATTCCTACAAGTATCTCACAACAACACAGGTGCAAATGGTTAGCCTCACAGCATAAAATGTCTGTCATATTTTTTGGTCACATTGTAATATTTGCATAAAAGGAATCAGCAGTGAAACCAAAAAGTTATGCAGATATCACAATTTGGCCAAAATTATGACTTAGTCGCGGAAAAAATTATTAGACCACCCTTGTTTTCTTCAATTTCTTGCTCATTTTAACGCCTGGTCCAACTAAAGGTACATTTGTTTGGACAAATATAATGATAACAACAAAAACAGCTCATGAGAGTTTAATTTCAGAGCTGATATCTATGCATTTTCCATGTTTTCTTGACAATAACCAAAATCACTTCAGTTCTTCCATCAATATCTACGGCATTGTCCTGACAAAAACAGTGCTTTTATTCATTCCATGTTTTCTTTTCTGTCTGTTTTAGTCACGATCCACACAGGAGTTAGTACTTGATTGCATAACCACTGTTTTTGATTTTTGATGGTCTAATCATTTTTTCCGTGACTGTAGGCCAGGAGTGTCAAACTCATTTTAGTTCAGGGGCCACATACAGCCTAATATGATCTCAAGTGGGCCGGACCAGTAAAATACTAATAATAAGATAAAAACCTATAAATAATGTCAACTCCAAAGTTTTCTCCGTGTTTTAGAGTGAACAAATTCCAATATGAAAATGTTTACAACAAACTGTACTTGAACATTACATGAGCAAATATGAACAGTCTGAAAATTCTCAAGAAAACTAAGTGCCAATTTAAGAATATTATGCTTTAGTTTGTCATTTATACATGTGCATTACAACTTACAGATCACAGTGGATCTACAAATACACAAAACATTTAGTAACAGGCAGAATATTACAAGATTATTCATGTTTTGGTTTGTAAATGTAAAAATGTTCATGTAATGTTACTTTTTTTTTTTTTTTGTTACTAAAACAAGACCCACTTGAGACCCAATTGGTGTGCATGTGGTTCCTGAAGTAACATGTTTTGGAAACCCTTGATTGTTTATATCTTCAGTGTAATCTTTGCATTTCACAGATTCTTCCCACAGGTCGGACAGGACCCTTTGGCGGGCTGGTTTTGACCCGTGGGCCGTATGTTTGACGCCTGTAACTTGGGCAATTATGCTGTGAGGCCAAAAATATGACAAAATAAGATCAACGATGATAAAAAGAATATATTCTCTCACCTGAGATCCCTGCAACATAGCCGTTGCATTCCAAAACTTCTTTGCCTCTTGGACAATATTTTCATGAGTGATACCTAGACACGAGCAAAAATAAAGTAGTTCAAGTCCCAGTGCTCATTCCATTCTGCAGCAGATTGTTGGGCGGACCCCAGGCTTCCATCAGTTGTCTTACCGAGCTCATGCTGCAGCATCCACACCTTCAGCTCGATGAGGCTGTGGGCGTAAAAGCACTCGTCCTCCCTCACGCAGCCGTATCGGACTTCATGTCGACAGAGGTCCAACTGGCAATAGGGAGTCAAAGGTCTGATTTTGGAATAACGGACTGTATTCTCCTTCAAAATGTGGACCAGGCACCTACGAGACAAGTCAGAAAGCAAACCTCGGGTTATTAACCTGCTTTATACATCACATATTAAAAAAGGTTCTTGGTAATTAAAGTTTATTATTTATTTCTTAAAGACCCACATCTATTTTTGTCTATTTTTTGTCTTCCTTAAGTGAGTTATCATCATTTATTCAAATAAAATCTGCATTGTTTTGTGAAAAATCAGGTATTTTCCTATATTTAACTGCCCGATCATGTAAACATTCAAAGGTTATTAGATCAAATCAGAAAAAAATGACTTTCAACAAAATATATCATTAACTGAACGTCAAAACTAGCATCTGCATCCACTGCCATTGCTCCAACTTTATGGGTTTTACTGGTGAATCAATGCTGAGGGAGATGATGGTGTTTCCACGGTAACTACACTACATGAACGTCCAAATGGGTCATATCTGATGACCATGAAAAGACGACAATCTGCATTTTACTTCAATAATTTCCAAGTATTGATAGGATTCAGTAGATGCTTTTGGTCGATGGTGGATGTTTGGGTATTTACGGGTTAAATAAATCACTATAAATAGTGAAATGACTCACTTGTGATCCTCAAAATCATGCTTTGTCACAGGATGAGAGCAAAGGGAGGGGTTATCTTTGTTGGTTTTGCTGATTATTCTTGGTTTGTGGTCAAAACACACCTGCAAGTCAAATAACATACAATCAACAGGGTTCGTACGGGCGCTTGAAATCCTTGAAAATGCTTGAATGTCGTTGTGTTTTCAAGGTCTGAAAAGTGCTTGAATTTCAGTTTAAGTGCTTGCAGTTATAACTCTGTGATGTGATTTATTTCTTTAATCTTTTTTAATATTAACTGTGTCAGGTTAGATGGCAAGCCAAAGCTGCTTACAGAGAGGTGATACATTTAGAAAAATAAAACTTTATGTCAAAAAAGAAACTTAGTGAGTGCTCTAAGGTCGACACCTGGTATATTTTTATCTTAATCTTTGACAAACGCCAAGTGGCTTCCCTTTTTTGGGATAAAACTTTGTGTTCTCCTTTGATTTCTCAATTTTTTGCTATTATGAAACATAATTTTAGATATTTATAGCATAATACTATATACATCATTGTGATAAAAAGTAAAAAAAAAAAAAATCTGAGTACATGTATTCCTGTAGATGCATGTGGATGTATGTATGTTTTGCCCCAGCGATAAGGTGCTGTGCTGGAAAAATTTGAAAATGACCCTTAAAAGTGCTTGAATTTGACCTTGAAAAATGTGTACGAACAGGTATAAAACGGGTATAAAATACTGCGCAATAAAACCGACCAACAAAGCGAAACGAAACACTCACTCCACAGAGGAACATGAATATCCCATGATGCTCCTGTAAGATCTTAGGGACTGTCAACCTGACATTAGAGCTGGGCCCAAAAGGGTCAAAAAGCAGCTCCCTGGAGATAAAGCCTTTTCGCTCCAGAGTCCAAACATCAATTTCTTCCTGACAGTATGCAAATGTACAGTGACCAGGGTACAGGCACTCTTTTCCAACAGCCACCTCTGAAACAGCAGCAGTGATATTTAAAGCATTAGCTGCAATCCAGAGAAACTCCAATATTTCTGGGGTGAAAAAGAAAAGAAACAATACATGTGGTACAAAAGCATACCTTTGCAAATGTAATAAGGTCCAACATATTGGGTTTTTGTTGGTCTGGGTCGTATGAGCTTCCATGATTTGTCTGGTGAATGTATGAATCTTCCGAGTAAAGCATCCTTTTTGCATTTATGCTCTTCAGTATGAAGCGTGTAATCCAACACCCCGGGGCCTGCACACACAGAGGAAATAATAAAATGTTACTTCTTTCCCATCGTTTACCCCGGCGGCTGCTCCCACAGTGTGACTGGAAGTGAAGAATGGCGCGTCTGTGCTGCCCTCACCGGTTTTGACGAAGCAGAGCGAACACGCTTGCTTGAATTCGTGCGTGTCAGCTAAGGGGTTCTTTGCCAAATCCACAGCGGCAGGGAGGCCCTTGACGTCAGGCATACCAACGGCCATTCCCATGGGGGTTTCAGTATTGTTTAGCTGTGATTAAATGTAGAAAAGAATGTGAAATGTGGCAAAAAGATGAAGCTTTTCTACAGTGATGATGTTTTCAGAGTTTCTACTGTAATTACCTGTGGAATGAATGGACTTGGAGCATATTCTGACACTGACAGAGGGGGGAAAAAAAAGGAATATTAGCTGTTTACTCAACTTAATACTTACTTTATAAGAGTGATTCTCAACTGGTGCGTCGCAAACCCATTTTCAGTGGGTTGCGGGTCATTGTCTGGCCAAAAAATAATGTTAAAAAACCAATCGTGTGCTTTATTTCTTATGGAGCTGAGTGCCACCCATTCACACTCCCCAACAGTAGGTGGCGGTAATGCGCTGTAATGCTACTTAACGCCGTACATTTCACAGCATAAAAGACCCAAAAGTAGGGGTGCGCGATATGACGATAGCACATCGTGAAGGATTAGAACGTATCGACGATCTGACAAAGCAGAAAGATCGTGGAATCGTCTACGATACGGCGGACAGCGAACAGACTAAAGGCTCGTTTATGCTCTAAAGACGCAGACGGATATGGACGCAGCGTTCTGTCTGTCCTCGGCGTACATTCCGTGCGTAATTCTGGGAGTTTGCGGCTGCGTACCCGGAGAATACGGAGCAGTATCACCGGGAAGCGTGGAAGCGGTGTTGTGATTTCAACAGAATCATTTCCAGAAATAGTGGAACTTTTCAAAGAGCGACTACCGACATGTTTATGAAAACTACCCGCATCGATATTAACATTAGTATCCACATTAGTAAAACCTCCTGTCGTCGCCATGTTTGTTATTAACTTTCTTCTTCCACTTCTTAAAAAACTTTACTCTTCTTCGTGGTATTTGATGAGTATAATTAAGAGCTGCGCCCGCTGGTGGATTTACTGAGAAATGCATTGGACACACAGAAGTCTGAAGGGAGTGACGCATGACAACGAACATAAAACGAGCATACATGAGCCTTTCTGCTTGCTATACGTGCGGAAATCAGTCTTAAACCTTGAGTATTATTTGAAACGGGCATTTCCTTATTGATATTTTTTTCCATGTTTTTTTTTTTTTTTTTACTTTTCATGTTTATTGAAAACTATCTCAAAAACCAAGAGCAGTTTAGTTTTTATGTTCCAACAGTGCACTTAATCAGAGTGTTCTTTACATTTTAGTATGTTTGTGTTCTTGGCACATGCTAGCAAAATTGCACAAACTATTTAAATTAAAAACGTTCTGGAAGGTTCTTTGGGCTAAAGTGTCTTGTTTTATTTTTTTCTTTTATGGCTGTTTTACACAGGGAAATTGTTCGGTTGCACTGTTCAGAAACTTGCAAATTAGTCTCAAAGATTAATGTGAAGAATGGCGATAAAATCAAGATCGTGATTTTATTATTATTTTTTTTAAATCGCAATACGATATTTTTTGCCATATCGCCCACCCCTAGCCAAAAGCTTCTATTCATATCAAGGTGAAACTCGGGTTTGACAATGACTATATTATGACGACCGAGTGCACTTTTAATTTTTAAATGAGCGCACATTTTTGGTTTTGGTTAAAAACGTACCCAATTTCCATATGTAACATCACCACCTGTTGGTCAGTTTGGTTTATCATTAAATTTGTCTTCCGTGTTTTCATACTGTGATATTCTGCATTATAAAAAGCTTCAAAACGCACCATTTATTGAATCAATTTGAGGAGTTTACCTGTTATTAATTTGGGTTGAGGGGTGATAGTGGGTCCCTGAAGCCGGACCAGTTGAGAACCACTGCTGTATAAATAACTGACAGCTTTCGTACCTGGTTTAAAGTCCGATATGGAAAGACTATCCAGTGAATCCAGCGGTTGGGTGAGAGTGTCAAAAGTGTCCATACCAAAATACGCACTTGACCCCGATTTGTGATACAAAGGAGGCAGATTTACGGTGCACTGCTGGGTACTACTGTGGAGAAATGGGCTGATGTGAACTGGCATTAGGAATGAACTTGACATGGAACTGCCCGAGGAAAGACTGGTTGGCAATGGGAGAGGCCCCTTCACCGTGGGTATCCCCTAAAAGAAGAGAAGGATTTCAGTCAGAGATGTTGGAAAACAGGCAAAACAATGCAAATGAGACCCTTTGATCGTCTCATTTTGCTCTTTTGTGCCTCCTCGTCTCCTTTGTCCGGTCATTTTTGTCAAGCGAGACAGCTATCAAGAGGAAGGGCAAAGCTCTATTTAGGCATTTTCACCTTTTTCGTCAAGTAAAAACTCTGACATCCCTACATTCTTGGTTTTTTATGCCACGTTATGAGTTAAAAGTTCAGATGCTGCGGCTGCAACATTTTACATTGTATTAAAAAAAAAAAAAATCAAACATCAGGAGTACGGGTGTTTGGTTTCGTTAACTGGCCGCTCTTCGTCTAAGCCACGAGGAGTGGAGTCGAGGACATACAATTTGAGAAATGAGAGAGGTCTGCAATAGGGTTTGCTCACTAACCAGGGGTGATTCAGGTCCTGCTTGGTCCAGCAGATCATCCAGGTCGTCCCCGATGATGTCCGCGTCAAAGTCCTGACCGGTTTCGAGCAGCGAGCAAGGCTTATTGGTTCTGCATCCGTTTACAAACGTGGACGCGGGGAGGTGAACGGACTCGAAGCCCGGCGGCTCAGACGGGGTCGCGGAGGAAATACTGTTGCTGGGTGGGAGTTCATCTGCAGCGGCGTCGTTCAGAGGGGAATGCACTGCCACCGGAGCTTGGATCGGAGACGGGGCCGGAGCCAAAACGCTGCTGTCCTGGTTGAGCTGAGGCACTTCTACGACACATCAGACAATGTGGATGAGCGACTCTACCCCCCCGCCCACTTTTTCATGATTAGATATCGAAGCTCAAAGTGTGAAACCTACCAATTTCTATATCTTCAACTGAAGACGAGCCATGAGAAAACTGTAGAAATATATCAAAAATGTTATTAAATTATAGCTGTACTGAATAAAGGGAAGTATGCATCAACAGATTTAAATGCAGATCACAAATATTTACTACTTCCATTACCTTTTCGGGTGATGCATCTTGATAACTCGATCCACGTAAAACATTCAAGGCAGGCTGTTGAAAATTAAAAACAAGGATGATAAACTCATTACTTGTTATTTATTCAGTCTGTAGGTATTTGTGTTGTGTGCAGAAACTGTCTGAGGAAGTTTTAGAATTACAAAAATTAAAACTTGTACTCAACTATAACATGCAGAACTGGCTCCTAGAACAAAAGGAATGAGACTTATTTAGAAAACCAGGCACATTTTCACCTAACTTTTTTTAAAAATTATTATTATTATCACATTTTCTACATAAATGTGTGTGAGAGTTGGAGACGCACATACCTTACTCCTTACGTAAGCTTTACGGATTTTCAGGCCCATAATTTTGGCAAGGTCCTGAGTCAGCTGTGTGACGCTGGGATCCTGGGAAACAATACAAACTTATTCAACTTTTACGCTCTTGTCTAGAAGTTACAGTCGAGCTGGCTGAGCAGTCGAGGCATCAGAAATAGTTGAAAACTGAATTCCGTCAAAAGCATTTTAAGGTTTTTTTACCGTTCAGGTTTAATTCTCAATAACTCGAGCAAAAACTTCACAAAACCAAACGTCAGGCATCCATACAACAACCAACTCAACGATTCATTACCAAATCCCATATTTAATCTATACACAACATGACTATACAACAATATAATACCAGATCCAAATATATACATACATATTTACATTAAACCATCACCCCTGCTAAAACTCACCTGTGTGCGCATCACCTGGGTGGAACTATAACTGACCCATCAAGCACCCGGGGACTGTTTTGCCCGATGGACAATTACACCAGGAACACGACACAAGTAAGTTCACATCTACTGTGTGTTTATCATTTTCATATTAATAATATTCTGTCTGTATACGTCAATTTCAAACACCTGCTATATTAACTATTTAATCAATATACGGCTTCCCACAGCTGGACGTGAATCCCTACTAGGACGCACTACCTACAATTTGATCCTTTTTAAAAATAATTTAACAAATACTTTTTCATAACTAAAAAGTGTGTGCTGTTCCTTTAACCCTTATGTCCATACTAAGCCACTGGTTTTCTATCAACATCTTACGTTGTCCTTCAGGGTGAAGTCAAGGGAAGGTTAACATCTAGTCAAAAACAATAATCGACACCAAACTTATTTTTTTGGGTAGGTAATTATATTTTCAGGAAAATGTATTTTGAAATGAGAAAAAAATGTGTGAAAACTAAATTTGAGGAGTTTTATGAGCGTGAATGTTTGGCCGATTGGTTTGGTTTTGTGCTGTCATTCTGGGTTCATTTCATAAATTCTCATAAATATTCCAATATGTATTCCAAGTACATTGACATTTGACTATTATATTATTCATGTCATATTCTAAACACAGGAGTTTAAAGTTAGTTAATGGATTTATCTATGGAAAATACATTTGAATATAATGTTAATATTATTTGTATGCTGTAAATATTATATGATATTGATAATTCAAATAAAAATGTTTAATTTGATATTTACTTTTCTTGTCCATCTGTGACGCTGCCATTTTTCTAAACTCTTCCTATTTAGGTCAGATCGAATATGTTTTTCCTCGAAACAATTATTAGGTTGTAAAATAGAGGGTTTAAGGTAAACACTGAATACATTTTAGGATGAAAATGTCAGAGGAACTTCACTTTTGAGAACTTTGTAATTCTTGCAAAAAATAGACGTTAATTTTTTTGTCCATCAGTGACGCAGTAGTTTTTGATATTTTTCATGTAAAATATTTGAAACTAAATTTTGCCCTTTGAGTCTGTTCAAGATGGCATTTAGACCTTTACAATTATGTGGAATATTTGTCTTAAACTTGTCTGATTCAAAAGTTATGAATCAAAAAGTAGTGGGCGGTCCATCCGTGACGCCCTTGACCTCGCCCTTCAACGAACTACAAAATACACACCAACTAACCCAGCAGACCAGGGTAACGGCGGCTCTTCATTACAGTTACCGATCTTGATTTTTGTGCAGTTTTGTCATTGAAATCCAAACTCAAAGGAAGGAAAACAATCACCGATATAAATCAAACAAGGCCGCCGGCCGCGTTAACCTTTTTAACGTTTTAACATGAAGCCCACAGATCCGGGTGTCAGAAAAGCAGCCAGGGAACATCAAGGCGTCAGCGTTGTGCCCGCAGGCGGACGCCATGACACTTCAATTTGTGTCTAGTTTTGTCATATTTACAAAAACAAGCCGTGAGGAGATTTTTCTGCACATGAGGATCAATTAACATAAAGCGTGCGGGTTTTACGTCTTACCTGAGGCACAGCTAGAGAGCATTTGGCAACAGCCTCATAGGCCTCTTGATGTCTCCCCAGT
Source organism: Apogon hyalosoma (assembly GCA_037367295.1). Lineage (NCBI taxonomy): Eukaryota > Metazoa > Chordata > Actinopteri > Kurtiformes > Apogonidae > Apogon > Apogon hyalosoma. The sequence continues at coordinate 25,379,944 of JAPQRP010000029.1, read as the reverse complement.
TCCTTCAAGGATTTTGCTTTTCTGTACAGGGCTTTGTAGTTCCCATCATTCAGCTGCAGAGCTTTTTCACAGTCTTCTAATGCTTGGTCATACAGTCCCTAGGAAGAAAAAAAACAAAACACACACATACACTCTAGAGTCAGATAGGCTATACTTTAGCGTTCTACTGCGAACGCACAACAAAGACACCTCTTTGATCGTGAAATTGACATTAAGTGTTCAGTGACTCAGGTGTGGGTGTGGCTGTGGTGTGTGGCCTCCCCGAGGACAGCGCAGCGCTTTCACAGCCTAGTTAACACCAGTCAACCGAATCCGGAGCGGAAAGTAGGACTGGATGTTCTTTGAAAGTCAAGACTTTTTTTTTAACTGATCGCCAGGAATTTGACAGCATTTGATACGACACATGGCAAAAAGAAAAAGAAGCAGGATTCAACAGTAAACGTTAACTAAAGGGCACCGTCCTCTGAACATCTGACATGTAGAACATACACAGAATACCTGGGTTTTCTGGTCAACGCATCAACTATTTAAATCAGAGGGTTGTAATCATGAAACTTGTAAATGTATTCCGACAGTGTTAACCCATACAGACCCAGTGCTACTTTTGTGGCAGGTCCTAAATGAATCTGTCTCTATTTTTAACCTTTCTTAAGGCCTCCCCACTGTCTCTTCTTAAAACCCACCTCTTTTCTTTGGTTTTTCACACTGCGTAGGTTATTGATTTTATGTGCACGGATATTTTATCTGGACAGTCTATTTATTTACTATGTTCCAATGTGTTTTTATCTTAGTATTTTATCTTTTCATTATGTTTCTATTGTGTTTATTTTATTGTACAGCACCTTGGAAACCTTTGTGTTTATTTAAATTTTTGCTTTATAAATAAAAATGGATTGGATTTATCACCATTTAATTATATTATTATCCTCTGTATTTGGCATTTTTCTATGAATATCAGGTATTTTCCAACTGATCATGTAGATGTTCATACAATCTCCGAATAAAGGTCAGGAAACTGAAGAAAAAGTTACTTTTTTCAGTCAAATCTATCAACTGAGCATAAACCAAGTGTCTCCATCCACTGTCATTGATCCAACTGCGTGCGTTTTACTGGTGAATCAATGTTGTAGAAGATGACGGTGTTTTCACGGTAACTACAGAGCCTCTGAACGTCCAAATGGGTCATATCTGATGACCATGAAAAGACGACAAACTACATTTTACACCAATTATTTACATGCATTGACAAAATTAGTGGATCAACAGGTATTAAACAGTTTAGATCAGTAGATGGTTTTGGTCGACGGCGGATGTTTGGGTCTTTATGGGTTAATATTGACTTTTACGTCACACAAAACAAGCTCCAACTAGAGCTGGACGACATTAACAAAACAATAAGTCTTTTATTTTTTCAACATTAAGAGGATTTATGAGTTTAATCAACCGTTTTCTGGCTTCATGATCCAAAAACAAAACATTATTAAAAAATACTCTACCTTTCATAAATAAGGTCATAAACACTATTTTGGTGTTTAAGTTATGGTTTTAGAACTGACTTTTATTGTGTTTTATGTATATTTTTAGTGTGGATGCATGGCTGTGATTTCTTTTTTGTGTAACGTCTGCTGCTTGGCTAGGACACTCTGGAAAAAGACTTGATCTCAGTGAGCTTGTTCCTGGTTAAATAAAGGTTATAATAATAAAAAATGACTTAAGAAAACACATTCACAATTAGTAGATTATACACTAGCGGAAAAAGGTTTTTGGACGCCCCATGCATTTATGATATACTACATTAAGAATCACTCTTAAGTCATTGAACTTTGCCAAGTATTGTTCCATTCTCCAAACCCACATGCTTCCCTCTGCACACGCTCCGTTCCATCAAGGTCAGAACTGGAGGTTTCAGCAGATAATGAAGCACATGTTGAAACTGTCGAGAATTTATTTTCTCTTATTTGCGTTTGTTTGTGTCTGTCTGATGCAGCCACACCTTCAGAAACACAAAAAAAAAAAGATTTCCAACAAATATTTCACGGTACGATTTGAGATTGAAAACTTTTTCCCTCAACTGTTTATTCCACTGAGTAACAGGTTGCAGTTTTAATTTTTGGTGATTCTGGCTTTTTTTTTTTTTTTCTCCTTTTCAATTTTCAGAAAACCTCAATTAATTCACTTAATTCAATGCATTGCTCATTGCTAAGGCAAACTGATGCAAATGTTATTTTTGTGACACCTTTATTACACACGTCATCGAATTATTAATGTGACTGACTGGTGCTGCATCAGCTTTTTAAGAAGGTATGATTAATATATTTTCCATTAAGATACAGAATGAGGTAATAACATTTAGAACTTCTGCAAAAACATGCCAGTGTTTGCACATCCTCCCTTTCACGGTGCTCTGTCGCAGTCTAATTCATCCTACCAGTTTCCTAATGACCACAAAATATCGTTACACTCCTCATAATAACATAAACGAATGCAAATCATGTTCTGTGTCGTAGCTTCAGGAAAGGAAATTTGTGTAAAACCAGGATGTCTGCAGCCGAGAGACAATCTGAACTTCTTTGTCCAACACTGATTGCTTTGTTTCCTCAGTTGCAGGAAAAAAAACCCCGTTGTTACACAAACGCGTGAAGGTTAAAGTGGATCAATAATAAAACACTGAGAGACTGTAAACTCAGTTTAGTTCAGGGGATACATCCAGCCCAAAATGATCTCAAGTGGGCCGAACCAGCAAAATACCAACAGAATAACCTATAAATCATGTCAACTCCAAATTTTGCTCTTGTTTTAGTGCGAAAAAGTAAAATTAAGTTATGGAAATGTTTACATTTACAAACTATCCTCTCACAAAAAATGGGAATAACCTGACATTCACTTCTGAAGAAAAATTGGTTTATTTTTAACAGTATTAGCCTCGACTTATTCATACATGTGGATTACAAATCACAGTAGAGCTACAAAGACACATTTGTTAACAGACATAATATTCTTAAAATTTGGGAGTTTGGAGCTAAAATCAATTCGATACCCTTGACTATTAATATCTTTGGTGTCATTTTTGCACTTCAAAGTCATTCTGCAGGCCAGATTTGGCCCTCGGACCATATGTTTGACACCCCTGGTCTAAACAATTGCTAATAAACAGGACCTTGGCTCAGGATTTAATCCAGGTCCTTGTCCAGATTTTGCAGCTTTATTATTGACGGCAGGGGTCTCAAACGTGCGGCCCGAGGGCTAAAAGCAGCCCACCAAAGGTACCAATCCGGCCCGTGGGATGAATTTGCAAAGTGCAAAAATTCCACAGTCAAGGCTGTGGAACTCATTTTAGTTCAGG
>JAPQRP010000029.1:25335502-25369082 GCA_037367295.1 Apogon hyalosoma | reverse complement strand
TATATATATATATATATATATTTTTTTTTTTTTTTTTTGGGGGGGGAATCCTGCAAGCTCTTTTATTTCTATATTAACATTGGTATTTTGCTTTGTTGTTTGGGTATTCAAAAGTAGTATTGTGATATTACAGGTCACGCATGTTGTTTTTTTTTAAACTGATAACATTGTTTTGTTAAATAACGGTTATTTCGATCATCCTAAAAGCACTTTTCACTGTCTGAGAGAGGCAGATGTTAGTTCCTTGCATTAAAATAATGTTTATGATGTTGGATGATTCAGGGACTGCCCGCCATGCATTCTTTTCACAACTGATAGAACATGAACATTCGAGCAGGATCTTAAACTCTAATGTCCGTAAAACATCATTCTATTTATGTATTTGTGTGTGTTTTGTGCTTGTAATTTTATTTTTTATCTATCTGTAAAAAAATGTTAGCTTTAACCAAGGAATGTTTCGTGATATAGTATCAAATCCTGTTCTGAACAAATAAAAATTTGTTTAGTATTTGCGCATTTTTCCGGTATAATTACATTTTTCCGGGAAACGTTCTCCTAGGAGAAGAAACAAAACAACCAAAAAATATTGCCTTGTTAACGTTATCGTGATATATCGCAATATATCATATCGTAGTCCTAGTATTGTGATTGTGAAACCCCTACTCGTAGTCCCTCCCGTCAGAGGATTCTCAGAACATTATGTGACGTCAAACAACCTTCAGCGGAATCCTCACTTATCTCAACCTTTCACAGCTATAAGATAAAGTTAATTTTATCCCACATTTAAGGACACAACAGCTTCAGATATGAGAGTCCAGTCATTGTTGTGGTTTCATTTGTTCTTTAGAGGAGAACGTGAAGATACTAAACACATGGACCACAAACACAAACAGATACAAGGAGCTCATTTTCCCACTAGAATAATCAAAAAATATGTCTTTTAGTGTTTGTGTCTCCACCCCTCAGTACGACGCTGAAAACTGACGGATACAGCAGCATTAAATATTAAAGATACCATTAGTTTTAGCACATATGTATCATATCAGGTAAATGTATTCAGTACCAAAGCATTTAACCCATAAAGACCCAAACCTCAACCTCTGACCAAAAGCATCCATTGATCTAAACTATTTAATACCTTTTGAGCCACTAATTCTCTCAATTCATGTAAATAATTGGTGTAAACTGCAGTTTGTCATCTTTTCATGGTCACCAGATATGACCCATTTGGACGGTCAGAGGCTCCGTAGTTACCATGGAAACACCATCATCTTCTACAACATTGATTCGCCAATAATACCCATAAAGTGGCATCAATGGCAGTGGATGGAAATGCTTGTTTTATGTTTAGTTATTAATATATTTTACCGAAAAAGTCACTTTTTCTTGAGTTTTCTCTGTTTTTGATATAATAACCTTCAACTTTAATCTGAGCTTTTATGAACATCTACATGATCAATGAATTAAATATAGTAAAATACCTGATTTATACTGATAAAATACAATACACAGAGGATAATACTATAAATAAATGGTGATAAATCCCTTAAGAAATGTTAGATACAAAGAAAATTTCATTTGGGAACTGACATAACAGTAAAGCTGGGACTGTATGGGTTAATGTGCTTTACCTACTGTACAATAGGAATACCTCAAGGAAGACTTAAAAATATTAAATATTATTACACAGAATCCATAAAATCATGTTCAAGGGAAGCACATAATTACACTATGATAGAATTATTAAAATATATAGGTGTAAACGAGTAGGTATTCCATTTGTGTTCTGCTAAAAAACAGTGAAGTACTGTTTATTTTAGTGTTAAGACAATAAAGTACAGTTTAAGTTAGCATATGCACAGTTAAGTACCAAATGTGTTAACAAAGAAACAATGAAGTCCCAATTAGCGTAGTGTAAAGACAGTAAATTACTGTTTAGTTTAGCACTGACAGTTGTTTATATTGACAGTGAATTACTGTTTAGGTTGTCTTAAAGAATTACATTATTGTATTTGGCACTGTGAAACACTTTGTGACTGTCTGTGAAAAGTGCTCTATAAATAAAATGTACTTACTTACAATATAGCTATGGCAGTACAATGTCATAGATACTGATGTAAGAACTGAAGTGATTTTGGTTATTATCAAGAAAACGTGGAAAATCGATAGATATCAGCTCTGAAATTAAACTACTATAAGTTATTTTTGTTGGTATCATTATATTTGTCCAAACAAATGTACCTTTAGTTGGACCAGGCATTAAAATGAACAAGAAACTGAAAAAAAAACAAAAAAAAAGGGGTGGTCTAATAATTTTTTCCACGTTTGTATTGGCTTCACATTCACTGAACTCTGAGTGAATCCTCCGGGCTGTTTCCACAGGAGGGCGCTCATTTTTTTACAAACACTAGATTAACTTCTGGCCAATGGTGATGCTCAGATTATTTAAACAGCATCTAAAAAAAGCTCCCCACTCAGACGCTCTGTGCTCCGCTCACAAAGTGTGACTGAGCGATACTTGGAGTGGACTTCAGCTGCTTGTTGCATGCCATGTTTTACCGGATACTTCTGCTGTTATCTGGTAAGTTGCTTATTTACTTTACTCTCTATTCGGGCTTAAGTTATTTTAAGATCCCAGAGGGAAGGCAGAGCAGAGCAGGTAAGAGATTTTCCACAGTCACATTGTTATTCTAAGGACAGAAGAACCTGCAGTGAGACTCAGTATTGGGTCTTCTGCTGAATATAGCCATGTGAATAAATGTATATGTGAACCTTAAGGCATTAGAGAGCGTTCCTGTGTTAGGTGTGGGGTTTTCTCTGTGGATTTTACACACACTGTGACAAACAAAGGCAGGTGGCAGGTGTGTATGTACTTTTACATTGTGCAAACACGCCATAATAGTAGACAAACAAACAGAAATACTTAACTTATAATATTAAGGCACTACAGGTGAATGGAGTAACATTTTTAATTAACAGATATCACCATGAAACTTCCTCAGTTGATTATTTACACAAGTGTGAAAAAAATGTATTACAAGTTTTTTGAAATTTGTGTGTTTAATTATGCATATTAGGCCTAGTCTCATTTAAAATGTGCAAGTTTGCATACGTTTTTGGTAGATAGAGCCGAACATATTTCATTTTGTTCACACACAAGATGGGGGAAAAAAAAAATTAGAGGGATTTCAGGATATCTGCTTTCATTACCCGGGACAGGGGTCGGCAACCCCGGTCCTGGAGAGCCGCTATCCTGCATGTTTTAGATGTATCCCTCTTTCAACGCACCTGATTCAAATGATAAGCCTATCCTCAAGTTCTGCAGAAGACTGATAATGACCGTCAGGTGTGTTCTGGAAGAGGGGAAACATCTAAAACATGCAGGATGGTGGCTCTCCAGGACCAGGGTTGCAGACCCCTGACCCAGGAAATCAAAATATACTGCCCACAGCCTTAAAAAAATAAATTTTCGCCATATTTTTTTTGGATTAAAATGTCACAATAATTTATTAACAAATCCCTCTGTAACCATCTTCAGAATACTCCCAAGTGTATAACTGTACATAGTTATAGACTTAGATAACTGTAACTATAACTGTGTACAGTTTCTATCAATAATACAGTGATATTTAAATCACTGTTTTGAATTTCCACATGATTTAGAAACAATAATTGAAATTCTAACGATATTTAATGATACAGAGTGCAAGTCATCATTTGCACCGTTTATGAAAGTCTTATGAACAGCAACAGATGATGTTAACCCTTTCATGCATGCAATGATTACTCCTAAATAGACATTTTTGGTCTGGATATAGTACAATAAAACCCAAATTACCTCATACGTTGTCTAATTATTAATAAATATTTACAACCATCACGGTCTACACTAGTTTTCCTATGCGAATTATACGCTATCCTTATTGTAAGAGGCTTTTGGATATGATAAATACTGTAATATACTATAAAAATCATTTAGTTTAGTTTATTTCGAATATGCAACAAAACCTTCCTTGCAAATGAAACAGATAAGAAAACAAAACAAACAAACAAGAAACAAATTTATGATTAAAGTTGTGTCGACTATAGTACATGTGTCTCACTCAACAATCCATTTGGAGACAATTTAGTTTTTTTAGGAGAAATAATCAGTTTTATGAAAGGGTTAAAAACACTTCACTGTGTTCCTATAAGGCAACTCTCCAAACTATATTAATATTCATGTCAGTCTTTTTTTGACACTTTGTGGTATTTGTGTGTAACTGAGAATCTTGTGTTATTTTGTCCAGAAGGAATGCACGAGGAAAGAACAATACTTCCCAAATATGGGTGTAGAAAACCCAGATTTATTCACCGGAGAAGAGATGAGTTTGTTCCTGCTCTTGTGTTGTTTATAGCTCTTGCAGTGGCCGTGGCCTCTGCGGCGACACACAGCTCCCAGCGGACTAAAAGAGGGCTCCTGGAGTTGGCGGGGGCCATCAAATGCAGCACGGGGAGGTCCGCCCTGGCGTACATGGTGTATGGATGCTACTGCGGACTGGGTGGTCAAGGCTGGCCCAGAGATAAGGCGGACTGGTGAGGGGGGGGTGGGGGGCAGAGCTTTAACCCATAAAGAGTCAGTTCCCAAATGGATTTTACTCCACATTTAACCTATTTAAAGTAATTTATGACCATTTATTGTAATAGTGTCTTCCTTATTTTGCATTTTTTCAGTGTAAATCATGTATTTTTCTATATTTAATTCACTGATCATGTAGATGTTCATTAAAACTCAGAGTAAAGTTGAGGATTATTCTATCAAAAACAGAGAAAATGCAAGAAAAAGTGACTTTTTCAGCAAATATATCAATAACTGAACATAAAAACAAGCGTCTCCATCCAACTCCATGGGTTTTACTGGTGAATCAGTGTTGTCGAACAGGGGTGTCAAACTCATTTTACTTCAGGGGCCACATTCAGCCTGATATGATCTGAAAGAAGTAACAGTGAAAAAAGTAACATTATCTTATAAAAGTGTTTACATCTACAAAGTTTCCTTAAGAATGCAACTTTTGTGGCAGTTCCCAGAGGATTTTTTCTGTTTTTTTTAACCTTTCTTGAGTGATTTATCACCATTTACTGTAATATTATGCTCTGTATTTTGCATTTTTCAGTGAAAATCCAGTATTGTCCTAAATTTTATATACTTATTATGTAGATGTTCATTAATTAAAATTGAGGGTTATTATATATAAAAAAAAAAGAGAAAACTGAAGAAAAAGATCAATTACATAAACCCAGTGTCTCCATCCGCTGTCACTGATCCAACTCCATGGGTTTAACCGGTGAATCGATGTTGTAGAAGATGAGGGTGTTTCCACGGTAACCACGGAGCCTCTGACGGTCCAAATGGGTCGTATCTGATGACCATGAAAAGACGACAAACTTTATTTTACACCAGTTATTTCCATGTATATGTAGGATTAGTGGATCGACAGGTATTAAACAGTTTAGATCGGCAGTAGTAGTAGTAGTAGTAGTAGTAGTTCTGGTCGTTGGTGGCGGTTTGGTTCTTTACGGGTTCACGAAAACATGAACGCCTCTTCACCTGATAACAGTGTGTCCAAAAATATCAACATACACGCGCGACCCACCTATACATTACTGAGCCAAGGATGTCATTTTACACGCTTTAGTAGTCATTAGCCCTTCACTCTTCGTGTATACACATGATTTTCTCCACTTTTTTTTTTTCTTCCCCCCCCCGCTCGGTGCCCGTACATCCCACTTGTGTACACACAGTTTCCGCTCCTCAGTGACTTGTTTGAACCACAAATGCAGCGCGATGGGGCGGAAGCACAGACTCATATGGTCCGACGGGTTTTTCAAAATAGGTCCAAAATTCCACACCCAAATTCTAATTGCCGTCTTGTTCTTCTTTTCCTTATTCCCCCCTTCGAGGCATCAAAACCCCTCAAACCAGTTAACTGCTAACTATCTGCTGTGCAAACTCTTGCGGCGATCCTCCCCCCTGCCTTTAAAATAGCTGTGGTGCGACGCAAACCACAACGCTGAGACTATCCACCTACTGATGTCCTGACTCTGTCTGGTTCAGACTGTGCAGACTTCACACCAGGGGTGATTCTACAGGCGTGGAAAAAATTATTAGACCACTCCTTGTTTTCTTCAATTTCGTGTTCATTTTAATGCCTGGTCCAACTAAAGGTAAATTTGTTTGGACAAATATACTGAGAACAACAAAAATAGCTCATAGTAGTTTAATTTCAGAGCTGATATCTATCCATTTTCCATGTTTTCTTGATGATAAACAAAATCACTTCAGTTCTTACATCAATATCTATGTCATTGTACTGACAAAAACAGTGCTTTTATTCATTCCATGTTTTCTGTCTGTTTTAGTCACACGATCCACACAAGTGTTAGTACTTGATTGCATAACCATTGTTTTTGCTGACTTTTGATGGTTTAATAATTTTTTCCACGACTGATCAGAGGTTTAGGGGTGCTGAGGAGTTAGTGCTGGCCAGTTTTGTGCATTTTAAGACCATCATTCCCTCATTTGTGAAAGAAAAGCATGCACCTTTTCGGGTAATCTGGTAAATCTAATAAAATCTAATAAAAGTTATTTAACCCATAAAGACCAAAGAGCTACTGGCAACAAAAATCATCTACTGATCTAAACTGTTTAATACCTGTTGATCCATTAATCCAATGAATACATGCAAACAATTGGTGTAATATGCAGTTTGTCATCTTTCTAATTTGGTCGTTTCAGAGGCTCCATAGTTACCGTGGAAACACCGTCATCTTCTACAACATTGAATCACCAGTAAAACCCATGGAGTTGGATCAATGACAGCGGATGGAGACACTTGGTTTTATGTTCAGCTAATGATAGATTTGCCGAAAAAGTCACTTTTTCTTCGGTTTTCTCTGTTTCTGACATAAAAACCTTCAACTTTACTCTGAGCTTTAATGAACATCTTCATGATCGGTGAATTAAAATAGGAAAATACGTGATTTTCACTGAAAAAAAAAACGCAAAATACAGAGGGTAATATCATAATAAATGGTGATAGATCACTTAAGAAAGGTGAGATCTAGAGAAAAACGCATTTGAGAATTGTCACAAAAGTAGCACCGCATGGGGCTTTGCGATAAATGCTCAGCCACAGCAAAAGAGGAATGGATTGGAATCATAAAATAAACATACCCTAACTCTAATTTCTAAAGGAAGACAACTCATTTTGATACAGCAACTCCTCAACATCTACATATACAGTGTATGTACGTTTCTTGGGTAAAACAGCCCCCTATAGTGAGTATTAAAAATACCAAAAATTGACTTTTTTTGGAATTTTATTTGAAATGCAATGCACAACATGTAAAACACATGAACAGAAATGGACTTTTTCCATCTTCTTTCTCCGCCTTTTTCCTTCATGTCCGTATTGTATATTACAAACTGCTCTCTCTCATCTCCCAGAGTCTGTCCCTGTTCTTCTCCTTCTTGTACAGTGAAATTAAGAAAATAGTAACGCATACAGTTAATCGGGAAAATGTAATGAAAGTGTCCTGTTTCGAATGAAGTCCACTGATATAAGCTAAATGTGCGCGTGCTTCTGGAAAAGATTTAATGTGGGGAGAACGCATAACTTCCGTGACGTGTTTATTAAATCATATCGTGAATGGAATGTTTTTCTTTCTCAGCTTAACACTTACTGTTTTTTTTTTTGTTTTTTTTTTTGCCACTATTCTGTCTGTTTCTCCACCTCTTTTCACTCATAATCATACACAAAGATATTATATTCAAGTAGCATAAATGTGAAAAAATACTAAGAATACTGATAAATAAAGCTGTATTTTTGGCATTAAAATATTACATTTCAACCATGTACTGTATATGATTTTGACATTTTTCTACCTTGATAAAAATGTACATAAAATAAAAAACAAACAAATATTGACTAGAAACACCCCTGCTTCACACTGATGCATTCCACGTTTTTCTATATACGTGCTGAACACAGGTGTTGCCACAGACATGACTGCTGTTACGGAGATGCTGAACGTTTCGGCTGCCAAACAAAAACAGACCAGTACAAGTGGACGTGTGAGGACCAGAAAGCTGAATGCGGTATGTCATTATGTTTTCAATTTGGAAAGTAAGGTAGCTGCTGCTTTCTTTTTTAGAGGTAAATATTACCAGAGGTAAACCCAGGAGTCAAACGGAGAACTGTGTATATGCTGCAAATATCTTCAGTGAGGCGAGTAGAGCACATGTGGTATTTTAAGCTCCATAAATTATTATTATAAATAGAAACAACTTTAATGAGGCTGAACGTGTCAAAACCAAAAAGGATTGGCTGTTGATGATGTGAAATGGGGCAATTATGTTTTTTTTTTTTTTTTTTCCTGAAAGTACGTTTTTATGAATGAATCTTTAGTGCAGGGGTGTCAAACTTAATTTCGTTCAGGGGCCACACACTGTCCGATATGATCTAAAATGGGCTGCACCTGTAAAATAAAAACATAACTTAAAAATAACAACAAATCTAAACGTTTCTCTATGTTTTAGAATAAAAAAAGCAAAATCACACTATGGAAATGTTTACACCTATAAACTATCCTTTTAAGAAAATGTGAATAATATGAACAGCCACAAACAACCTGAAATGTCTGAAGAAAAATAAGTGCAATTTTAACAGTATTATGTCTAAGTTTATCATTTACGCATGTGCATTGCAACTTACAGGTCACAGCGGGTCAAGAAATGTATAGGACATTTAGTAACAGGCAGAATATTGTTAAAATTACATTTAATTCTCTTCATGCGTTTCAGGTTGTTCAGGTTATTTTAATTTTTTGTGAAAAGATAGTTTGTAAATGTAAAAAAATAGGAGAATTTTGTGTTGTACAGGTCATAATGCTGACACTTTACAAGTCCGACCCACTTGAGATTGAATTGTGCGTATGTGGCCCCTGATCTAAAATGATTTTGACATCCTCGGTTGTTAATATTCATAACAAATTCATCCAACTGGACCCTTCTGGTGGGCTGTTTATGGCCCACGGGCTGTATGTTTGACACCCCTGCTTCAGCAGCTGAAAGCTTGACTCTTTCTATACACAAATATTTAACCTTATTTTACAGCGTGTGACTTAAAAATGCTCCCTATGTTCTTCTTTGCAGATGATTTAGAGGACAAATGTGAAAAGCTGCTGTGTAAGTGTGACAGAGACGCTGCCAAATGTTTAAGAAAAGCACCTTTCATCAAGAAATACGCCCTATGGCCAGATTTTCTCTGCGGCCACGTGCATCCAATGTGTAATATTTATGGACACACTAAATCCTGATGAATACCCCATGTGCCTTTTTATATTGCAAGGGCTGTAAAATGTCTTTATATCTGACGTATATTGTTCAATTATGTTTATTACTCCTTTTTTTTTTTTTTTTGGCTGAAAAAGCAAAAATATATGAGTGGAAAAATAAATCAGGAGCGTGTTTACACAGTTTGAAGCTGAAGTCCAACCGTTCTCTGTTGAAACTCAGTGAAAGCAAAGGCAGAAGGAGGTCAAATGTTAATCAGCGAGTGAAGGATCAGATAGCCGGAGCTCACAACAGTACTTTTATTTGTTGAAAGTCTGGGTGGGGTAAGACCAGGGCCTGACTATACGGCCGACTCCCAGTGTTTTGGCAGCGCTCAAGAGTCCACATCCTTCACTGGTTTTAAAAAAAAAAAAAAAAAAAAGGGAAATTCAATGACCTAATGGGTAAACTGAGTGTTTCGGGTTATATCTACTGCTGTTTTTCTTTCTTTCCTTCTTTCTTTCTTAACTGATGGACCAACGTCTTATGTAAATACTTTAATGTTTCTGTACTAAATGTGCAAACTCTGAAGTGATTGTTTCCTTCTAAAGCTGTGATGGCGTCACGTTATAATGACAGAGCGTTGTGCTTGAAGGAACTCTTCCAAGACGTCCACAGAATGGCTTAAATAGTCCCTAAATGGCTATTAAATGACTCATTATATCCAGATAGTGACCTTCAAGACACTGCTCATACTGCCTTACGGAGCGGCGCTGGTTTTAGTCTTTTGTTCACCTCAGTTTTTAAAGTTAATCAATTCAACATTTGCATAATGGGGTCCATTAAACCCAAAAAAAAAAAAAAAAAAAAAAAAAAAATCACCTTGAGTTGGACCACCTTGGGTATTGTGTGTAGTATTGATAATAACCAGCAGATGGAGCCACATTCACAAACACTAAGCTGCAGTTTGAACATTTACCTGAAAATGTGGGAGAACGTTTACACTTTTCACTGATTATCTCATTATTTGATTCATATAAATTAAGTGTGTGACAGTGTATTTTTTTGCTCCACCACAGTTTGTTTTGGATTTATCTTCTTCACATCATATTTGCTCACCGCCCATTGCCAAGACAAAAGTTTCTTCTTCCTCTGACAGTCTGCAAACAGTCATCACATTAACCCATAAAGATCCAAACATCCACTGTCGACCAAAACCATCCACTGATCTAAACTGTTTAATACCTGTTGATCCACTAATCCTATTAATATATGTAAATAATTGGTTTAAAATGCAGTTTTTCATCTTTTCATGGTCATCAGATATGATCCATTTGGACGTTAAAGGCTCCGTAGTTACCATGGAAACACCATCATCTTCTACAACATTGATTCACCAGTAAAACCCATGGAGTTAGATCAATGACAGTGGATGGACACACTGAGTTTATGTTAGTTAATGATATATTTGACTGAAAAAGTGACTTTTTCTTCAGTTTTCTGTTTTTGATACAATCACTATCAACTTTACTTCGAGCTTTTATGAACATCTACATAACCAATAAATTAAATGTGGGAAAATATGTGATTTTCACTGAAGAAACACAAAATACAGACGATAACATTACAAAAAATTATCACAAATCACTTAAAGAGGGTTAAATATAGAGAAAAATTAATTTGGGAAATGACACAAAAGTAAGACTGGGTCTTTATGTGTTAAACAAAACCCAAATGTTCGTGAGATTTTACACTTAAGTCCTGTCGGCGAGCTCCTCTGACACTCTGACGTAGTTTAGGTAGTAAAAAGACACTTATTTCAACTTCTGTTCAGTGGATTCTGAAAAAGATGGAGGTGATTTGGAGCAGGTCTGGCTCAGGGATGTGAAGTAACTGCCTTTAACCCATAAAGACCCAAACATCCACTATTGACCAAAACAATCTACTGATGTAAATGTTTAATACCTGTTGATCCATTAATCCTATCAGTACATGTAAATAATTGGTGTAAAATACAGTTTTTCACCTTTTCACGGTCATCCGATATGACCCATTTCGATGTTCAGAGGCTCTGTTATGAACGTAGAAACACCGTCATCTTCTACAGCATTGATTCACCAGTAAAACCTATGGAGTTTGGTATAAGGCAGCAGATGGAGACACTTGGTCTACGTTCAGTAAATGATATATTTGACTGAAAAAGTCACTTTTCCTTCAGTTTTCTCTGTTTCTGATATAATAACGCTCAACTTTAATCTGAGGTTTAATGAAAATCTACATGATCAGTGAATTAGATATAGGAAAACATACGATTTACGCCGAAAAAACGCAAAATAAAGAAGATAATATCGCAATAAATGGTGATAAATCACTTAAAAAAAAGGTTAAATAGGGAGAAATATTTATTTGGGAAATGACAGAAAAGTAGCACTGGGTCTTTATGGGTTAATATTACCGGTGTGTTTCAGATAAGCAGCCTTGGCTAAAATACACAGCTGTGCTCTGATAATGTACGTCTGACACAGCTCTTGAATTTGTGCTTGAGATACACGAAGATAAGGAGATTACAATTAGATCTTTGGCTATGTTTGCCTCCTGAGTGCGCAGACTGAAGAACACAATTAACAAGTCAACGGCGCCTGGAGAGTCGTCTTCGAAACCTTTTATTCCACATAACACAGCTTCTTTGTGGAGCGCGCGCACCTACCGTTCATGAGCGTGGACTGAAATGGGAGATGGTTCCCTGCTGCACTGTCCAAAGTCCAGGACTGGAAATAAGTATCTGGGTCATGGCCCACAAACACTTGCCTGATTGTGTCTAACCCTTAGTGAGTATGAGCTCTGACGTTTTGGAAGTCATATGCTCCACAGTGTCCACAGCGAGGTGGACAAAGAGGACACTTCAGACCTGTGAGCTGTTTGTGTACTTGTGTTTCCCGAATGCGACAGTCCTGACCTATGTATTATTTCATTTTAGTCGTTTGGTTACACTTTTCTGTATTGCCATTTTGTACTATATGAACCCATGTCTCTCCAATAAACTTCAAATGGCACCCTATAAATTTACACAATCACTGGATATTGTTGTGTTATAACATAAATATATAAAAACAAAGAAGCCAGAATTGAAATAATGGGGAAAAAACTTAGCTACAGTGGAGTTCAATGCAGTTAAAGTTGGATATAATGGATATAAACAAAACCTCTATTACCCATAATTCAGTAGAAGTAACACAGTCAAGTTTATTATCCGATGTCCGAGGTTCATGGGTAATAGTTTAAGTCTTTCTTGGTTATACTGTTTCTATATTACTGTAAATATCTTTAAAGTAAATATACCGTGTCATTTAATGTACATAACTTACTGCGTTTTTTTGTAGTACCTGCAGAGCTCGCCATGTTTTAAGCTTTTAACTTGATACTATCATATACTGATCTTTTTATCGCACTTCAAAGGATAAATCATTTATATCGTTCAGTTTAGTTTTTTAGCTGCATCACAACATATTGTATATAACGTGTTGTATGACATCACGTCGCATTGTATCATATCGCATCGCAACATATCGTATTGTATCATGTCATATCGTAGCATATCGTAACGTATCGTATGGCATGGCATCGCAACATATCGTATCGTGTCATATCGTACCGTAGTATACTGTAAACGTATCGTATTGTATCGTATCGTATCGTATGGCGTCGCATTGCAGCATATCGTGTCGTATCGTATCATACCATAGTATCCTGTAATGTATCGTATTGTATCGTATCGTATGGCATTGCATCGCATCGTACCATGTCGTATCGTGTCGTATCATATGGCGTTGCATTGCATCGTATCGTATCGTATCGTACAGCATTGCGTGACGTCGCATCATACTGTATCGTATGATATTGTGTGGCATCGCATCGCATTGTATCGCATCATATCATATCGTGGCGTATTGTATCGTATTCTATCGTATCGAATCATATCGTATCATATCGAATCTTCTTATAAGTGGATCTTTGTATAAACGTAATGTTCACATAGATTCAAAGATGATGTAATGTCAGTGATCAAAAGTCAAAGCTGTTGTGACCCCACAAAGCACATTTTTGATCGCTGCTAATGACAGAGAACTGCACGAAGACAATATGGTGCAAGAATAGCGGACATGACGGGTTTTCCTAATTTCATTGCGATATTTTGAGTAAACGGTGTGTTTGAGGAACACTGCTGGTCTATCTTACACATGCATGACAGCAGGATTGTCACAGTCAATAAGTGCGTTCTTTAATCCCTGCTGGGCGATCTGTCAGAACCTGCTCTGTGCTAATTGCGTTCTTTAATCAACTGTTTGGCTCTCCAGCAGAAAGCCAGATGGTCCACAATGAAGTCTTGGCGTAAGTCAAACGTAAACACTGACAACCATGCAGAAAAACATGTCCATATTTGCACGGACACACTCCGAATTATCAATCAGAATTTATATGATCTATTTTCAATTATTAGAGCGTATTTATTCGCAACTGGCGACTAAAACAAATGCTTGCACGGTTTCGATTGGTTGCAGCCTCCGGATAATTATTGTGTAATACCCTCCTTTGAATTGAGAAAAGCGCTGCCCACACAAAGCACTGGAATCAATGGTTATGGAGCCCACAGCAGACCTGGACATGCTGCCAATAAACTGTGTTACGCACTCATTTTGTACTCCTCCATCCCTTTTCATTGTGTTTCCTGTGTTTCTTTTTCTTTGAAAGCTCCTTTCATTGCCAGGTGGAAATGAAAGGAGACAGAAAGTCATGTGGTTCAGTCACAAAGGTAGAAATATCAGGGTAAATCTAGGTTTGAGGGTCGAGGGAGTGACATGGAAATGCACATACACTGTAGGTTTATAAGCCCAGATGTCGAATATACTTAAAACAAGTGGTTCCAGGCACAACAAACCCCGCCCCTCACACATATTATAGCTTATTTTGGCATCGATCCAGCTGATGTCATCATGTCTATGCATGTGCTGATGTCAGCATATCAATCGCCTTTAAATATGTGCCAAGTTTGAAGAAAATTGAAACAAAATTGGTATTTTTATAGACGTGAAATTTCACCCATTATGAGTAAATGGGAGAAGAATTTTTTTTTTTTAAATTCCTAAAAAAAAATTAAACTTTTACCTACTTTCCTCAAAGTGTAATGACATCTATTCTGGGTCACTGGCAATCTATGAACTCAGTTTGGTATGAATTCAACCAATTGTTTTACTGCTATAGACATTTGAAATTGTGCCCATTATAAGTAAATGGAAAAAAGAAAGAAATTAAAAATTAAAAAAAAAAAAAGTGAACTTTGACCTACTGTTCCCAAACCAAATTTGGTGTGAATTTAACCAATACTTTTGCTGCTAAAGTGTTAACAAATATACAAACAAGCCAAACCAAAAACAATAACAATACCCCTTGCCTTCCCTTCGGGGGGGGGGGCGACGTAACAATTAATTAGAATGTGCTTAAAAGTATAAGTTTGATGACATTACTGGAAAATATTAAGTATAGTTAACTCATTTTTAGACATAATTGAATGTGTGAATAAATTTAAGTTAAATGGATTTAAATTAATAAGCTTTAGTTATGACCACACCTCTTTTTCTTTTGATTACATACATTGTCATCTGCCCATGCATGTCTGGACACGCCAGTCTCAGTGCTTTTGGTCAAAGAGTAGCTTCGGTGCTTATCACACAAGATACAAATCAAAAAGTTCGAAGTGGCTGTCGGCTCCTGCAGTTGTTTGCTTTAACCGTGAGAGGAGTGTTTTGTTTTATTGTCCACCAGCTCCATCGACCTGCTCCACGGACATTTTCTCTTAGCTAGGTCTAGGTGTTCGCTTGCAGACTTGTCTCAGCGCCCAAATAAGTTGAGTTTACTTTGAAAAATTGAGAAATGTGGCTGCCTTAAAAAAAAAAAAAGTAATAATTAATGAACTTTTTAAGTACATTTAACTGACATTTAACTAAGATTTTAAGTTAAATGTAAAAAAAAAGTTCATTAATCATTAGTTGATTGTTACGCTGCCCCCGAAGGGGAGGCAAGGGGTACTGTTTTTGGTTCGGTTTGGGTTTTTTTGTTTGTTTGTTTGTTAACACTAGCAGAAAAACTACTGGTTGAATTCATACCAAATTTGGTTTAGAGATTGCTAGTGACCCAGAACAGATCTCATCGTATTTTGGGAACGGTTTTTCAATATTTTTTCCCCGTTTACTTATAATGGGTGAAATTTCAAATGTCTGTAGCAGCAAAACTATTGGTTGAATTCCTACCAAATTTGGTTTAGAGATTGCCAGTGACCCAGAATAAATATCATTATATTTTGAGAGAAGCAGGTCAAAGTGCAATTTTTTTAATGATTTTTTTTTTTTTTTAAACATGTTTTTTCTTTTCCCATTTATTCATAATGGGTGAAATTTCAAATGTCTATAAAAACATCCATTTTGTTTCAATTTGCTTCAAACTTGGCACATATATAGAGGGAATTGATATGCTGACATCAGCACACGCATAGACATGATGACATCAGCTGGATCGACGGCACAATAAGCTACAATACATGCGAGGGGCGGGGCTTGTTGAGCCTGGATCCACTTGTTTTTAAGGCAGCCACTTTTCTCAGTGTTTTATAGTGAACTCACCTTATCCAGGCTTACAGTGTAAATGAATACATGGATATAACTGGGAAAATTCCCCTGAGGGGTTTTGAGGCAGGGAGATAAAAATATGACGGGTTGCCATTATTTTTTCTAACTCTACCAGACAGTTATCTGGATAATTAGCTCCAGTTTTCCAGGTATAGCTTGTTTTTTTGGAGGGTGTTGTGCAGTAATTGGAAGGACGGCTCCGCTTTCTGAGAAGAGTCTCATTCACAAAACATGCAAAAAAATGTGCCTTTAGAATAAAGAGAAAAATGCCGTAAAAGCAAGATAATTAAAGGGTAAAGATAGCCAACACGTATTGCGTTGCTATATCTGGATTCTGAACAGAAGCCGTGAAAGTCAAAAGTATTTAGAAGGAACCTGATAATTGCTTTTTCAGTTTTGTCAGAGGAAACGTTACGGGTGCATGAGTTTCCACTGATGTGAGACTGAGTCATTATACGTATATCTTTAAAGTAAACACTCCTTTTCAGTGAGGTTCTTTTAATTGAAACTCTTTCAGGCAGCTGAGAGAGTGGAAAGGAAATCACTAAAGGTGGGATGTTGAAGGGTTTAAGTCAGATTTTTATTTAAGAATCTGTCATCTTATTGAATCGTTGGGGTAAAATCCTCCGGAGGATTAAAAAATAATAAAGACCAGCGATGTTATTTTTCCTCATAATGCTTCCACTGGCCTTTGGATCAGTGTTTGATATTATTGTTGACGCTCTTAAAAATTCACACAGGTTACCGTGGAAACAAGGCGCAGCCAACGAGGCAAAACCTCAATAATAGATGTCAATTCCAGCGACCTTGGCTGTTTCACGCTTTAGGGCTCAGAAGAAAAATTGTTATAGACCGTCTGAGGGTAAAATTCTTAAAATAAGCTGCCTCATATCTCCTCAAGAGCTGCTGGAAATGTCACAGCACGACGCAAAAACAAACACTTCTTCCATCTGAGTTTTATTTTAAATAACCAAGCTGGTGATTTATGTGCTAAATGCAGAATTTCATCCCATTGTGATTTCCACTGGTTAGATGATAGTCACGATGATGTGGTGGAAAGTGCTGCTGACTCCGCTGCATCTGCTTCCACATTTTTCCTCCCTCGCTCACCATGTGTCAGTTTACAAAGGGTCACTTCAGCAGATGGAAAATGATGATACGCAGCAACGTAGACCAGGTATGAGCTATGGTAATGACTGATGCTTCACCGTGGAGCGTTACCCGGGAAACGGTACAGAGCTGGATTAGCATGAATAAAAAATACATGCCTATAGTGGAATCTCATGTCAATCCCAATATGGCATGTCTGTGCAGATCATGCTCTGAATGTATTATCGTGAAAGGATTTCTGGCATTTCATGATGTTTGCTGAAACTCTAATATCACAAAAAAGGTACAATGAATGCAAGCAAACCCGATCGCCGTTGAATAAATGCGACGTAGGCCGACCCGAAACAAAGCAGCCTCAGTAAAACTGTGGGTGAAGACAAGCTGTCGTGATTTGCATTATAGCTTGTTTCGTGAAAAAAAAGGTGGGCGCTTTGACGCAAAACGCTATGTTAGAAATAAAATATTCTTGTCTTTTGCCCGACGGTTGTAAGGCATTAGTTTATGCATGTGTGTTTGTATACTTTAATCAAGATATTCGACTTAAATTGGGGTGACGGATGATGTGCAGTGTAAGTATGTACGTGTAGAACATGTGATGTTTACATTATCTGTTGATCATTATCGAGTTATTTAGAATATTTGAATTTATTAAAGATTATGATGTAAATTGTGTTTCTTATCTCATTACATGTTTAGGGGCCCCCATTTATAAGCTGAAGACTGCTTCTGGGGCGTCCTGTTACAAAACGTACCTTGTAAATGAACTGTCGATTTTAACTGTTTGTAATAATTTTTGTAACATTTTGCTCGATAATCTGTTGAATGTGTTTTAAATGTGTGGAAATCTAATAAAGAGAGTTGAAAGACAAACAAATATTCAAGCTAGGTTTTTTCATTAGGGTGTGTTTATATCTGGAGAAGGAACCGGAGCTGCTGCAAAGTCACTCGTGATTAATATGTGTTTAAATGGGCAGATCCCGCATGTAACGTGACTGGACACGATGGGTTACACGCGAAACCTGGAAAGAGACTGAGATTCATGAAAAACCCACATGTCTGGATAAGAAAAAGCACTAGGGTCGACAAATTGAACGCAGTGTCTTTATTTATAGCGCTATATAAGACCGTTTACAGCCATGTTTTCAGATCAAATGCACTGACACCTCGGTAGCGTTTCACGTCTCAATTCTGGTCCTATTTTTGGTTCCAATATTTGATTAAAAAGTCATTAATTTTGGGATGGCTCAGAGCATTTACCTGAGGTCGTCATTAGGTCCATCCCGGGGGGAAATATATCTAAATTTCTCTTTTATTATTGGGTCTAAAAAGCTGGTACCAAAATGAACTCAGTTTCATAAAAGCACATATTTACCCTTGAATGTGACTGACCTGTGAGACTTTTATGACATGATATAAAATGGAAAAATAACACAGATTATTTGTGTCGCACATTGTAGACAGAGCTGTGCTTTTTCAGAAAATGTGTGCATTTTGTCTCATCCGTTTTAGACACATCCTGGTTAGTCAGTGATATTGTAATATACTGGATACATACTGCAATAATTTCCAGAAATGTGGAAAATATTAGGCTTTTTTACTCTTCCTCTCTCTGTTATTTGTTCAAAACACAACCACGGATATTTCAAGATGCAACTTTCAATATCTATGAAGAAAATATAGACACAGCAGGGCACATCTGAATCAAGGTCACTGCCTCTGCTTCTAAAATAGTATTTCAGGCTATAGTTTCTTATCACAGTCTCCACAAACCCCTGTTTTTTTTCTCTCTGGCTTCAGCCTCAGCCTCAGCATAGACACCAGCTATTTCCCTGATTATACGTGTGTTTTAGCCCAAAGTTGAATCAAAGCCTTGTTTTTCTGTCTTTTTTCCTTGTGTTTTATTTTGATCATGGACTTTACTTGTTGGTTACTTCTGGCCTGTGTGGACTTAATGGTTTTCAACCCATTTACCTTCCTTTAAGCGTTTGTTTTGTTTAATAAATTCACTGAACCTAAGCTATTGAGCCCTGCAAAGAAGCATTTTTTTTCCTCGACCATCTAAATGCACATCTGGTTTTTGTACATTGACATGAGGTTACTGAGGCCCACACAGCCTCCGTGCTATCATTTAACTCTATACTTGCTCTTACAAATAGGATTATTTCAATAATTTCTGAAATATTTGGAACTCATATTGACTTTGATATTACATTTTGGATACTTGGTCATGTTAGCTTCTTGAACATGACAAGTATAGGCAGTATTTTATCTTGCATAAAAGCACTGCAGCAAAAAAAAAAAAAAAAAAAAACATTCTGAAGAACTGGAAATCTGAGGAATCCCTTACATTGGAAATGTTGGATCAATGAGCCTCTGTTTTATTGCACCCCTGAGAAAACACTCAAATGTGTGTCAGAGGAAAACCATCTGGGCTTCCTTTTTGTTAATTGGCTGTAATTGGCTTAATTATTTTGTAGTGCATCTATTTTGATTTTATTTAGTTGGTAATTTATTGTCACATGTTCTTGTATAATTATTCTGAAGGATTTAACTAGTGATCACACTATGGAGATGGGGGTAGATTTAATATCATTGTGGTGTAATTACACTGCTGCCTGTAAAGTGGGAATTTTTTTTTTTTACAGTTTCTTAATGTGTAATGTTTCCATTGTGTATGTTTACATGACGAAAAATATATCTTTGCAAAAATAGAATAAAAATAAAATAGTATAAGATGTTAAGAGTGGTTTGAATGCAGTAAAGTAATTTAAAAAAGCATAGTAACAGAGATACAAGGCTGACTTGCACAGACATTCTAGTTTATTTAGAGTCATTACATCTTCTACCATCAATTGTTAACTTAACTGCAAAGTAGTTTCACCCTTTAATAGAATCTCAGCAGGTTGTACTCGATGCAAAAGGCACGGACGGGGTTCGAACCCGCGATCTTCGGTTTACGAGACCGACGCCTTACCACTTGGCCACCGCGCCTGCGCTCGAGCAGTCACTCCCTACCATTTCATACCATACCAATTCCTAACTGTAACGCAAAATCGTCCTGTATTCAATATGTATTCAACAGCGATTTTCTCGTACAAGTACCCGAGGCTCCAGTTCCGTCCTCTGACAAACACAGAGAATGCGAATCGCTAAGCTACAGCCCGTTAGCCTGCATGTATTGCTGTCATTCATCCACAAGGGGAGGCTGTTAGCTAACATCCACGTATAGCACAACACTCCACCTGCAGTCAGTTGCATATGTCAACAAGCAGAGGTCTCCCAGTTTGCCGTCTAAAACGAAGCAGGTGAGAGTCCTCTGCCTCTCAGTCTTACTTTTTGTGTAGAAATTAGTTTTTCGACGATTTCCGGTGACAGAAACACACAGCGGGCAGTGCTAGCTTGCTAACTAGCTAGCTAGCTAGCATCATGCTACAGTGAGTACACCTACTATAATGAAGTGTTAAAGATGGGCCTAATGATATACAAAATATATATATATACTGGCCATGTGCTTATAAACAAGTATTAGCATCATGAGATTGAGCTTGCATATCTAATAATAACTAGGCTATGAGAACCAGTAGACTGCTTGTAATTCTTTTCTCAGCAATACAATATGCATGAAGCCAGACTGCAGCTTTTCACTGTCTTTCTTTTCAAAACATCAAAGATGAATGCTCGCCTGAGGGGCTCTCTTTTTTTCTAACCCCCCCTTTTTTTGGGATCAGATATCCTAGAGGCTGTGTGAAAAATGAATAAGACTCATTTCCATTGGGAATGAGTTAGCACAGAAAATCACAGATGTGGAGTATTCACCTTGACCTGCTTATAGCAAGTCTTAAACACAAAGCACATATAGATGGTTCTGTTTCAGAAAGCCTCAAAGTTGAGTTTTACCCTTGTGGGAGCATTTCTATAAAATCATTCCACTTGCACTGGTATTATTTACATTTTGTTGATTGGTTTCTTGTGGGTGAGGAAATCAGTTTTTAATCAGTTTCTCTGTTAAACAAAATATAACTACCTTTAAAGCAACTATGAGTGATAAAACTGGATCTACTGGGTATCTAATTGCTGAGGTGCCATATTGTTTATTTCGCGTCATAGTTCTTCAGATACCTCTACTATTGAATATACTCTCAATTCCCACTTCTTAACCTGGGGGAAATATGTTCCAGTAAGAGATCACAAGGATCTTCGGCATATTTGAGAGAATAAAGAATGACAATCACTATGTGTTCAATTATTTATTAGTCTACTTTATTTTTGTTGCGCTTCTGGAGGAAAACTCAGCCTGCTGAATCTGTGAGAATATTTATTTTTTGCTGAAGAGACGTCCCGGAGTTAGTTATTTTTTCATGTAAACAAGAAGAGATTGAAATGCATTTGCTGCAGGGTGTTTGAAATATGATAAATGGCCAGGAAAATGATATCCAGCGCAAGTAAAAGCCTCTATTGTCTGCTCTGTCTCCGTGAGCTCTAAATTAATGTGATTATTGAGCGTTAATAGCACAGACAGGGTATTATGAGCTGCTGATTGGGTAAGTATATTTTTTAAAATCTACAGAGTTAATATTTTTTTCAGCTGTTATTGTCTCCTTGCTGTGAAGTAAAAGATTACACAACTTTCAGTCAGTTTCAGAGTTTCAGTTTCAAGTTTTATTATTAATTTTACTTATTTTACTTTAAGCTGTGTAGCTGTACATCTGTGTTAACTTTTAAAATAATCTTTCCCCGTTCGTGTCTCGCAGCTTGGTGGTTTTTTTTTTCCCCTAAATTGACAAAAACTCAGCCGCGCAAACATCTCAAGTTCGGAAAATTAAATGTTTTCAATGCCTCACAATCCAGGCAAATGCATGCGGCAGCTGACACTGTGGGTCTTTTGCCGCTGCTGTGTGAGGAGAAAATTGGTCATTGTGAGAAGGGTTTGCTGGATCTGACCCTGGCTACCAGAAGACGTGGAACTGTGAAATTCATTTGAAAGGTAAGCAGCTGATAAAGCTACACAACAAAAGCAATATCATTTCTCTCCCTTATACATTTTTTTTCCCGTCTAAGTCTCGTCTCCTTTTTTTCTGCTCATTAACTCAGCTGTTTTTACAACTTCATACCGTGGATGAATGTTAGTTAAAAAAAAACAAAAAAAAAACATGCATTTTTGATGCAGTTTATTTCAACGGGAAAAAAAAATATGTATCTTTAAAAAAAGTCAGCTTGATTTGTTACAACTTAATTTCCCCCTTGTTTCTGTTTAATGTGTACAAAACAATTAGATGCATATCACTCATGCCTGTTGGGTCTGTTACCATAGCTACAATACGACAGTGCAGACAATCATCTGGTCCTTGTTTCCTCCAATAGGGTTGCACGGCTGGAGCTGCAATATAAAGTAAAGATGCTCATCTTTCAGCAATACCCTGGTAAGAATCAGAAACAGGTTCATGAGTACGAGAAAGTATTGCAGAGTGGCAGGCAGGGGACTGCGCCCAGTCATGGCGGACCACAGAAACAAGATCCGACGAGCCGCACAGCAGGAGACGAAGGTGAGAGCATCTACCATTTTGAAATTCAACTCCTCTTATTGTTCACTAGAAGAGTTTGGCAGAACAAAACTGTGACAGTAAACAAGATACGCCTAAGCATTCAGGCTTTGAACGCAAAAAAAAGGAACAGGATGAACAAAAAGGAGGTGTCACTTTAAATGAAATGCATTAGTTGAAGGGAAGCAGACAGAAAGACTCTGCTTATACTTATGGATGTGGTCCGAGGCTGCTCAGGTCAAATTTAGTTTCAGTTGGTTCGATCAAAGAATATGAACAAAGCTCTCACTTGAAATGAAGATTCTCCTTTTTCAGAGCGTCTGATAAAACATTTAGAAAAGGAAAAAAAAAACCATCAAGACGTGTTTCTTTCTTTTAGGTTTTAAATTATTATAATATATTGTAAATGAATTTGCGTATTTGCAAGTAGTTCTACAGATGTGGCCCTAAATCAAAGAGCACTCCAAATCCCATCGGTCACAACATCTAAGGACACGATGGATTCTGGGACTATCATGGAGGAGCTTTGAGGCCAGGCTTGTTGAAATCAAAGGCCTGAGAGCTAAAATAATTTTTCCAGGCTCTCCATATCATTCTGAGAAAAATAAATGTGGTCAGTTAATCTGCGGCTTGGAAAAGGACAACAGCCAATGCAGCATGTTCAAGCTGCCCCCCTACTGGGCGGCCCATGAGCCTGTCGATATGGTGGTTTGATGTTGGATGGAAAATAAGAACCCCCCACAACAAACAGAGAG
The DNA here is from genome assembly GCA_037367295.1 of Apogon hyalosoma. Taxonomy (NCBI): domain Eukaryota; kingdom Metazoa; phylum Chordata; class Actinopteri; order Kurtiformes; family Apogonidae; genus Apogon; species Apogon hyalosoma. The sequence continues at coordinate 25,345,684 of JAPQRP010000029.1, read as the reverse complement.
GGCTGGAACAGAGAGACTGGAACAGAGAAAGAGAGGGTAGAAAGGGAAGAACCATCGACAGATGGACTCTGTTGTGATTAAAGATGGCGGCAGTCTTTACTGCAGACTACGAAGGACTACACTCGATCCATAGAAAAGCGGCGGGAGTAGTCTACGTTTCAGCACAACAAAATCAAGAACAACATAGTAAGGTAAATCAGCAGGTATGACGTCTGCTTTTCCATCTACGAGGATAAAAACGACGATTACCAGCAACTTTCCATTGTACTGTTTATCGCTCTTTTATGTCTGTTATCGCTTGTCATGTCAGTGCCATGCTGGTTTTGTTGTGTCTTCCCACTCATCAAAAGCAAAGCACATCATTTGATTTGACCGCTGAATGTGCATCCCATGGCCAGACTATTGAAGCCCACGATGGACTGATTTCCAAAATGAATTTGAATTTCCTCAAGCCAGCAGACGCCTGACAATGTAGTTTCGCCATTTGGTACGTGGTTGGGGATGTTTGTTCGTGGTATTATGTCACCATAGGAAATATGGGCCTTTTAATAAGATTTGGTCTTTCTTCGGGGAATATCGTGATCCAACGGCTCGAATATCCAGGAAAATATACTCAAACCTGCAAATTGTTCAATCTTCTGTGCCTAATCCACTCCATGGCGTGTTAGTCATGATATATTCATCTGGACAAAGGACATCAGCAGGACTCCAGAATACATTTCCAGACTGTCTTTTGATATTACTTGTGAATAATCTTCCGAAGTTAAAACAAACATCAAATACTTTTATTATCATTGCATTATCTAACAAATTTGAATCATCAATTTGAGTGTCTCACTGTAGTCGTCCACCCTTCTGTATGTTTTTCATTTTGTCAGCTTTGAAACATGAGATTTTTTTTTCTTTTTTTGTCCGTTGCACTGTTTTGTAGTTTTAGCATAAAGTGAATTACTCGCAGACAACGAATTAGAAAAAAAGAGATCTCTATTGTGCGCTCTCAGAATAGGAGCATTCATTTAAACGTCTTAATGGGCTTTTGTTCATCAGAGGGTCTTCAACAGAGATAAGCCTATTTCAGTCAAGGCCTACAACGGAGTCTAAATCCACACTGACAGGTGGAACAAAAGACGAATGAAAGGGCTGAAGTAGGAAACATGAAGTTGTCTTAACTGCTGTAGGATGGTCAAGAATGAAAAATGTGTCCAAACTTCACAGTAAATCTAAGTAGTTGGACGTATTGTACTGTATTGAGTAAACATTTTAATTAATCTGAACTATGTGTACACTGACAAAACACATGCAAGTATCTCTGAATGCGTTCTCTTATCCAGGGGTTAATTCAGGGGCCACATTCCGCCCAATATGATCTGAAGTGGACCGGGTGAAATAATAGCAGTTAAAAAAACTAAATTACATCATGAAAGTACAACGTTTCCTTAAGAAATTTCAGGTTATTCACGTTTTTAAGAAAAATAAGTGCACTTTTAACAATATTATGGCTCATTTTTATCATTTACATCATTTTAGTTAAGGGGCCACATGCAGACCAGTATTATCCCAAACGGGCTGGAGCAGTAAAATAACAGTGGAAAAAAGTCAAATTAATAATGAAAATGTTGACATCTCCAAACTGTCCTTTCAAAAATGAGAATAACACAAACAGACTCGAACAACATGACGTTTCTGAAGCGAAATAAGTGGAATTTTAACAATATCAGGCCTCAGTTTATCACTTACACATTACAACTTACAGATCACAGTGGATGTACAAATACGCAAAACATGTATTGGTAGACAGAATATCAGTAAAGTGACACTTCTATTAAAACATTTCACGTTGTTCATATTTGTTCAAGTTATTCACATTTTGTGTGAAAGGATAGTTTGTAAATGTCAACATTTTGGTGTAATTTTACTTTTTACACTAAAGCAAAGAGAAAAATGTGTAGTTGTCCTTATTTATAGGCTTTTATGATAGTATTTGACTGGTCTGATCATATTGGTCTGTATGTGGAACCTGAACTTCCGTGACTGTTAATATCTTAAGTGTAATTTTTGCTTTTCAAAAACTCATCCCCCAGGCCCGTTTGGACCCTTTGGCGGGCCGGTTTTGCCTAACCCTAACCGTTATCTATTCTAATTAGAAGTAACTGATTAAAAAACACATTTGTAAGATTAAACAACCCTATCTGAAATGTCATTGGAATAACTGGCTTTTCCACCGCTGCATTCCTCTTTCCGTCTCTCCATTCTGCCACAAAAAGCATCAACTTTTGCTGAATTCAGCAATAAGCAGGTTTAATACGCTCACGTCTCCGAGCCCAACACAGAAACGTCTTCTATTGTTCCTCTGTCTGCTCGGTAGCTCCGCTGGGCCACTTGCTCAAGGGCTTCTTGTTTGTAGTTACTGTGAAAGAATACTTAGGGAGGAATATTTTTTATTCACCTTCCCCACCCTGCTGTTTCTAGACTTGCAAATGTTTGTAAAAGTACAGTAGGTTTTGAGTGGGTTGCCAGAAAAAGCCTGAATGCATTAGAGTTTTTCATGTAGCAGATCTTGTAGAGAATTCACCACTGACCAGATGCTTGTTAGATATTAGAAGCATACTGGCTCTTTATTACTTATTATTCTCATTTGCCTAATTACTGCTTATTAATAGTAAGTACACATACATTACAGTCTGTTTTGATCCCTCTGGACCAAAATGAACAAAATATGTAATGAACTGCCACTTCTACCTACATTTTTACAGTCTCCTCCATCATCAAACCAATGTGTCTGCGTCTCTTTTACATAATTATCATCTTTGTCTTTCATTTTTGTCTTTTGTGCCAGGTTCTTCTTGGTTCATCTATTTCCCATTACATCACTTATTTCTCCCGTATATTTCACATGGCTTTGGTGAGGCCTGTATTATAATATTACATTATATTTGAGTAAGAAAATGAATTCACATGTCACGTGAATTTCATGTATTTTACTCAACCACACAGTGAAAAACAGCTCCCATTTTGGTTCCAGATACTAAGTTTGGGAAAAGCAGGTCCATTCTGATGTAATGAAACAGAACTAGAAATAACTCTTGAAGTCTTAACTACTTTGATTAAATACTTTTCTTGTAACTCACTAGTTATGAGAAATCTAGAGTTATTTAGATCATTGTATTGAGATTTGTATCTCTCATTACTTAAAAAAAATTGCACTATATATGTTTATAAGTTGATTGTGTCATTGTGTATGTAGAGTTTTTATATATAGAGAGAGTTTCTTTCCTTTTTCTTATTTTACTTTTCTTACATTTTTTATTATGTCCTGTATTTATAACTTACAAGAGAGACAACATCTACTGGCAAGTAATTCCTTGGAGGTGTTTACGTACTTGGCGAATAAAGATAATTATGCTTCTGATTTTGCAGGAACGCATGTACGTGAAACATGTAAATTTGACTGTTGCTGTATTTTTGACTGAAATGAATATATGAGCTGATAGTGAAGTGTTATGTGATGCCCAATACCCGACGTGCTCGTAGTTTGAGATATAGTTACTAGCCTGTCAGATGATGATGATGACAATGAGTTATTTTATGAAAAACTCAATACGGTTTCAAGAAGTTTATTACACATATACACAGCAGTACTGAGCTATGAAATTCTTACTTTGTGAGTTCCCGTCACACGACTAACATAAACAGTTAAAGGAGTGATATTCTACTTTTTTAAATGGAATTATGCATTTTAAAACTTTTCTTGAGCTCTTTATTACAACCAAAAACGGAACATTTTAGGTAATCGGCTCAAAGTTTGGAAATATTTTCAGTATGGACGACAACCGCTGCTGCTGACAAACAATTATGTCGTACTCGGAGAAATGTTCATCAGAAGTCTTGACCTTATATGTGCAAATGTCATGACGTAACTAGTTATAAAACGTAACAAATTAAGAGGTAATTGAAACAGGTTGTAGAAATCCACTCGATTTCTGCTGGAATGAATCTAAAGATAGCTTTGCAGCACCTGGAGGGTTCAAATTCAAACTGTATGAACTATTAGGGTCCAAATACACAAATAAACGAACCAAAGACTAATAAAAGTGGGTTTAGCAAAATATGACCCCTTGAAACTAAAGTGAAATAAAGGAAATAAACTGTACAGTTAAAACAGTTCAAACGACACTAAAACACAATAAAGGAAATAAACTGTACACGAAGCAAGGAAAAATAAATAGGTAAAATAAAATGAAGCGAGTACTCTGAGCAAAGAGTAAGTGTATCAAGGTGCCAAAAAAAAAAAAAAGGATTTATTGTTTGTGCAAGATACAAATATGATAATAATCTAATTCTGAAAGAAAATTAGAGATGTATCCAGCTCCTTTGCAGAATGCCAGGTTATATTAAGTACAACACAGATAAACAGCATGAGAATATGAAGTGATAAGCAGCTCTTATGTACGTGTGATCGTTTTCCAGTGATGTACATAAATGTGGGCGTCGACAGTGACTTTCATGGCGCCCTCTTGGTGTAAATAGTTATTTTTGTGTTATGTGAGGTTCTATACATTGCACAGTTCTATCTAATAAGTACATAATATTTACAACAGTGGCTTTTAATGATCACCCAAGCAACTTCTTTGCTTGTTCATTTCTAACCTCCTGACCCACATTCAGTAGGCTGCCTGTGCACAGTTTCTGTTTTAGTTTTATGGCCCTTTGCCTTTGAGTCTGTTGCTGCTGGAACGGACCTGAAAATCCTTCATTTTTATTTTCTCACACTAAGACATGAACTCTGTTTGGTTTCCCTCATGGGGTCTGCTTACTTGGTTATTTTATTTTACTTTAATAAGTGTTGTCCTCCAGTTGATCATCAGGTTCTGGTCACTAATTCTGATGTTTAGCCCATAAAGACCCAAACAGAGACCAAAACCATCTACTGATCTAAACTGTTTAATACCTGTTGATCCACTAATCCTATAAATACGTGTAAATGCAGTTTATCATTATTTTGCGATCATCAGATATGACCCATTTGGATTTTCAGAGGCTCCATAGTTACCGTGGAAACACTGACATCTTCTACAACATTGATTCACCAGTAAAACCCATGGAGTTGGATCAATGACAGTGGATGGACACACTTGTTTTTTATATTCTGTTACTGATAGATTTGCTGAAAAAGTCACATTTTCTTCAGTTTTCTCTGTTTCTGATGTAGCTTTTATGAACATCTATCAGGGGCATCAAGCTCATTTTAGTTCTGGAGGCACATTCTGCCCAGTTTTATCTCAAGTGGGCCAGACCAATAAAATAACATAATAACCTGTGACTAATATAAACTCAGAACTTTTCTCTGTGTTTTAGATTGAAAAAGTTAAATTACATAATGAAATGGTTTACATTTAGAAACTATTCTTTCACAAAAAATGTGAACAAGTGGTGCCAGGCACAACAAACCCCGCCCCTCGCATGTATTGTTGCTTATTTTGGCATCGATCCAGCTGATGTCATCATGTCTATGCATGTGCTGATGTCAGCATATCAACTGCCTCTATACATGTATACATGTACACGTTTGAAGTAAATTGAAACTAAATTGATGTTTTTATAGACATTTGAAATTTCAGCAATTGGGAGAAGGAAAAAGATGTAAGGAATTCCTAAAGAATTTGAACTTTGATCTATGTTTCCCAAAATGTAGTCAGATCTCTTCTGGGTCACTGGCAATCTATAAACCAAATTTAGTATGAATTCAACCAGTAGTTTTGCTGCTAGAGTGTTAACAAACAAACAAATAAACAAACCGAACTGAAAACAATACCCCTTGCAGGCAAGGGGTAATTGTCAGAAAAGCCTGAAATTTATTTAAAAAAAAAAAGTGCAATTTTAATAATATTATGCCTGAACTTATCATTAACACATGTGCATTACAACTTACAGATCACAGTGGATCTACAAATACACATATATTAAAAAAAAAAATATTATTACGTTTGGAGTCTGGCATTTGGAGTTTGGAACTAAAATGATTTGAACATCTTTGATTTTTAATATCTTCAGTGCAAGTTTTGTATTTCACAAATTCGTCCTGCGGGCCGGATTGAAACCTTTGGCGGGCCGGTTTTGGCCCATGATCAGTGAATTAAATATTGAAAAATACATGGATTTCACTGAAAAATTACAAAATACAGACAATAACATTATAATAAATGTTGATAAATCACTTCAGAAAGGTTACATGGAGAGAAAAACTCATTTGGAAGGCTCCATGAAAGTAGCACTGGGTCTTTATGGGTTAGAATGTAAATAATGGTGGTTTGGGTTCACCTACACTAACAGATGAGCTGGAATAGATAGACGATGGGGCTGAGAAACCTGAGCTTTATCTGCCTTTTGTTGTAATTCTTCCACATACCAGACCAATCTGTTTTATCTGTGTGTCGTATTATACATGTAGACTGAACAAGTGTTTCAATTTCAGGAACAAATGGACATAAAGGACAGTTTATTATTCCAAGACTCTGCCTTTGCCAAGCCGACCCTTTTTGTGGAGATGAGAGGGACGTTACTATCACTGCAGCCTGACGTGTTAAATAACTGTGCAATGGGATCCTCAGTAAATGGATGTACTGGAGGGGGACGCTTGAGGACAGTGCTGAAATTCAAGGTAAAACATACCGGTTTGCATGTAAATCTGAATCTTCTTTATCGACCACATGTGCAAGTGCACACCAACACAAAATGCAGACAAACCAGTCTTATGGATTTCCAGAAAAACACGAGAAAACCACCAAACCAAGCTGGCTGGGTTTATTTCTAGCCTCAAGGCCTGTTGTTAGGTTAGGAATAAGACAGTGCACTTTCTCACTACACAGATACAAACACATGTCAAGCTTCTTTATTGATTCTTGCTTATAACTTTACATGAACACACTGATAATGCAATGGCGTTTAAATGCATTTTATATCTTCGGATGTAGAAGTTTACCTGTCACAGAAAACCCACCATTAACGGAAAAACAACATATATGAAATATATATATGCTATTGAATCTGTGTATGGTTAGTTCATTGGTTATTTCGTTTCAAAATAAAATCAGAAAAACTAAAAATTCTGGCTCTTTTTTAAACAAAATTGGAAAAACCATAAAGCTGCATACGACTTTCGTCACCAACTAGCCTAAGTATCAGGAATCCGTGAGTCTTTCTGTGATTACTCGCCTGAATCTCTTCCCTCACGGTGAACAATTTCAAAGTGTACTCCACCATAAACAAACCATTTGTTTACAAACAGAGCCGGTAGATCAGCTGGGCATTTTCGGAAATTTGTTGCGACGTGCACTGTGGGAAGCAGAGCTCCACGCAGCCGCATTATAGCCGCAGCGGCAACAGAACACGGAAAGGGCTTCATTGCCTCTTGCGACTGCAGCTACGTGGAGCTCCGCTTCCCACAGTGTACGTCACAACGAATTTCCAAAAATACCGGTGACCTACCAGCTTCCGGTGTCACAATAATAATAAAACCAAAATTATAACTTCATGTTTTTGTTTTGAATGTAAAACAATCAGAGCAAAATTACACACAGGTATGTTAAAAAATTAGATAATACATTTTTTTCTACCCAAGTTTAGAAAAGAAAAACAAAAATAAAACCAAAAATTCATTTTTTCTGATTTTATTTTGAAACGGAATAACGGATGAACGAACCATACACGGATTCTATTGGATACAATAAAGATTAAACCATATTAGTATATTACATTTTACAGTCCAACATAAATATGTTTAGCCCTGGAAGCTGAAATCTATTCAGGACTTTTCATCTTTTATGTTTCTGGTATGAATTTTGAAAGCAGTGTGAACAGTTCACACTTAAGCAGGTTTCTAGGTTGTGAGCATGCAATCTATGTGACATAATGAGACAGAGTGTGAAATACATATTCCTGTTAAATCTGGGGCTCTCAAATGTGTTCATCTCATTACATAGTCACATGTGTGGTTCTTCACAGGCCTTTCATGTTAGATATAGTAAAACAGTGTCACCGCTCCGTGATTGGCAGGAGTACATTCACTACAGCGTTTAGTCCATTTGTTACTGTCACTTTACCGTGGGCCAGAAAATGGAGATGTGATCGAGTCCTGTCAGCTGGAGCTAATGGAGGTAAATGGTTGTACTTGTAAAAGACTGTCTTCTCATTTACAGTTCATTATAAGCCCTTTTACATGTGTACTAGCCAGAGGTGGGAAGTAACTAAGTACAAATACTTGAAGTGTTCAGGTATCTGTACTTTCTGATAACTTTTTACTTCTCCCTACATTAGAACACAAATATCAATTCATTGATAATTAAGATTAATGTCAGTAACAAATATCTGTATTTATACTTGTTACATTTCAAAACAGGCTTTAATTTTAAGGCATTTTAGGGGAAATATTGATATTTTGCTTTTTTTGTGGTTTTATTCTGCACCATTGCACACCCTCCAAATAATAAGGCCAGTTTCAACAGGAATGCATGAAAAAGACAATCTCTTTGTGGTATACTGTATATCACAAACAACAAACTTAACAAAATAAAAATAATGTTAAAGTAAATCAATGTAACAGGCCGAAAAAAAAGTGTGAAAAACATAAGAAGAATTCTATTCTATTCTATTCTATTCTATTCTATTCTATTCTATTCTATTCTATGTAACGTTGAAAATAATGAAAATGATGAAACATGAAAAATCCAGAATAACTGGCAAAATAAAATTAGGTTGTTGAAAAATCTGAATCTGAAAACACTGTAATATGATAAAAACAGTGTAAAAAAAAAAACCGACAGAATAAAAGGTCACAGTTCAATAATATGATACAAACCGAAAGAAGAAAACAATGTAACATGTAAAAACAAAAAGGAAAATGTATCGTGTAATGACCAAAGAGTTAAATGACAGAATCATCGAACAGAATAAAAGACAAAAGAAGACAAACTCACATGGTGTAGAAGACTGAGACACATGAGTCACATGGCGGAAATAGAAAAGATGAAAGAAGAAAACATGATAAAATCAAAATGTGATAAAGATGTAAGATGAAGGAAACAAGATAACATGTTAATAATAATGTAAAAGATAAAAGAAGAAAAAGCAACGTAACCAGATAATGTTACACTCTTAGTACGTTTAAGAGCTGAGTAAAGAAGGTAAATCAGTGCTTGTACTTTAACCTGAATCTTTTTTTTTTTTTTTTTTTACTTCCCTTTTCCTTCCACCATCTCTGCTGTGGTTGTGAAATTGCTATTCTGTTAGGTTCATGTCATGGCATATGTTTGTGATTGATGGTCTTTATTCTTGTGGCTGTGCGGAATGTGAAAACAACTGTCCTGTGAAGGACAAATAAACACATCTATCCCTCTGTCTTTTAACCCGTAAAAACCCAGTGCTACTTTTGTGGCAGTTCCCAAATGAACTTTTCTCTCTGTGTAACCTTTACTTAAAGTGATTTGTCGCCATTTATTATAATATTATCCTCTAGATTTTGCATTTTTCATATTTAATTTTTATATTTGATTTGGAAATTTATGAAAACTGAGTTATTTCAATGGTTATAATATCAAAACAGAGAAAATTGAGGAAAAAGTGACTTTTCCAGCAAAGATATCAATAACCAAATGTAAAAACTAGCATCTCCATCCACCTTTTTTTATTATTATTATTTTTTAATCAACTTACATGGCTTTTATTGGTGAATCAATGTTAGACACGATGACAGTATTTCCATGTTCACTATTGCACATCTGATGGGTCGTATTTGATGACAAACTGCATTTTACACCAATTATTTACATGTGTTGATAGGATTAACCCTTTACTGAGCAAGTGACTATTTTTGGTAATTTCCACAAACATTAAATATGGGTTTTTATAACACTATACAGTGATTCAGAGAGATTTTATGCAAATTTTGAAGCTGTAAATAGTGAATATGAGTCATTTCTGTCAGTTTATGAACTTACAACAGTTGTTTCATTGCATGTGTTTACTTTTTAGTAAGGACAGTTGCGGAAAAAATAATTAGACCATCAAAAGTCATCAAAAACAACGGTTATGCAATCACGTACTAACTCCAGTGTGGATCATGTGACTAAAACAGACAGAAAAGAAAACATGGAATGTCTAAAAGCACTGTTTTTGTCAGTACAATGA
>JAPQRP010000029.1:25319642-25334200 GCA_037367295.1 Apogon hyalosoma | reverse complement strand
TGTACCTTTAGTTGGACCAGGCATTAAAATGAACAAGAAATTGAAGAAAACAAGGGTGGTCTAATAATTTTTTCCGCAACTATATATGGATGACGATGTCTGATAACACACTAAAGTTGAAATTTTGAGTTTCAGAGTGTTTCAGTGAGTGCCATATAAAGGGTTAAAGGTTCAACAGTTCTTAAAAATTTTAGATCAGTAGATGCTTTTGGTCGACGGTGGAAGTTTGGGTGTTTATGGGTTAACATGTGACCTCTATCTGGTTAATGATGTGTGATCTATGGAATTTAGGGGAAAGCTTTGCTCTTATCTTGACTGCAACCTGTGATCAGATTATGCTGGAGGTGGATAAGCTTTCAAGTTTTTCGTGATTTTTTTTTTTTTTTTAAAGCTTTGAAGAATGTGGTTGTGCTGGACTGGACAGACCAAACTAACACTACACCTGTTTTGAGATTTAGATGATAGTGTAAGTGCATCCACCTGTAAATGGGGTGTGTGCCGCGTGCATTTAGATCCCATTTTAACCCATAAAGACCCAAACATCCACTGTCGTCCAAAAGCATCTACTGATCTAAACTGTTTGAGACCTGTTTATCCATTAATCCTATCAATCCATGTAAATAATTGGCTTAAAATGCAGTTTTTCATGTTTTCATGGTCATCAGATATGACCCATTTGGATGTTCAGAGGCTCCGTAGTTACCGTGGAAACACCGTCATCTTCTACAACATTGATTCATTAATAAACAGTTAAAACCCGTGGATCTGGATCAATGACAGTGGATGGACACACATAGATTATGTTCAGCTAATGATATCTTTGCTGAAAAAGCTACTTCATCTTCAGTTTTCTCCATTTCTGATATAACGATCAGAAATTTACTCTGAGATTTTGTGCACATCGACATGATCAGTAAATTAAATATACAAAAATATCTGGTTTTAATTGAAGAAATGCAAAATGAACAGGATAATAATATAATAAACGGTGATGAATGACTTAAGAAAGGGTAAGTTTAGAGAAAAATTCATTTGCAAATTGCCACAAAAGTTGCACTGGGTCTTTTCGGGTTAATGCTGGAAATCGAAAGGTACTCCTTGGATATCTTGGCACTTGTCAGAACAGCAAAAATAATGATCTGTTGTGTTCATAATAGAGCTTCTCTTGTAAATATGGCACCAACTATAGCATTTTCATTGTTATCAGCCTGGTAATGATGTCATTTCTACACCATTTCACATATTGATAAAGATTAGAAGTGAAATACGTACATCTGACTTGTGGGTCTGAAGTAAAATGTCATAACTCGTGTGTTGATGTGTCCTAAAGAACTTGCCCCGGTTTTCACTGATATTTATCTCTTCGTGTGCTGTTTTGAATACAACATCCTGGAGGTAAACACACTTTTCTAAAGCCAGATGCACCACATAAAAGGGAAGGTGAAACTCGTGCCGCGATAAGGAAGTTTAACTGATTGCAGTGTCTGCAAACGAGGTAGTAATCAGCCAAGTCATCTGCTGCTGTGAGCTGGTTGGCATGAAAATGTGCAGACTTTGTGCCTCCAAATCACAATGTGGCTTTTCTTGCTCTTCACACTGTTTGCCCTGAAAGAAGAATGTGTTTGCAATAGTTGAATAGCCAGTGGAAAGTTCCTGTTACTCAATATTTGAACAAAAAAGGGGCTTCGAAAGTCCTACAAATGGTGGTTGCACTATAAAGGTAAACATAAGATCTAGGTCGTGGTGTTTAAAGTGTGTGTGGTTATTACAACTTAATACATTTGACTCGTTCTCTAACGGAACCATTGATTTTCGACACTTATTAGAGTACGCGATGCGAAATGTGTGTCTAGACGTTGAAACAGCCTCTTAAAAGCCGTCCTATTCAGATTCTCTCCTATGGCTTCGCTGACCCACATTGTCCACAAATACACCAAACGTAAAAATATTCAAAGTAGTAGTGTCTGATTTGACAAAAAAAAACCCTCTGTCATGGTATATAGACTGTCATGTCATAGTAATCATTGAAAGCAGAGGTGTCAAACTCAGAATAGCACAGAATAGAATAGAATAGAATAGAATAGAATAGAACAGAACAGAATAGCGCATAATAGCGTAGAATAGAATAGAATAGAATAGAACAGAACAGAATAGCGCATAATAGCGTAGAATAGAATAGAATAGAATAGAATAGAATAGAATAGAATAGAATAGAATAGAATAGAATAGAATAGAATAGACAGGGCGCTTGCACAGGTCTTGAAAGTCTTTAAAAGTATGTCTGTTTTCCAGACCTTGAAAAGTCAGAATTTTGTGTGAACGTCTTAATAAAGTATGGAAAAAAGTGTCTCTCATAGTTGAATTTTAGAGTATGCTCAAAGACACATGGTCTTTGTAAGATAATAAATAATATTTCACTCAGCACTAGAATAATTCTATTGCGAATTATGCATTCATTCATACATTTATTAAAATGAACTATTCTACTACACACAACAGGTGCAATCTCAACCAAAAAAGTAGGCACGCAAATGTGAAAGTACATGAAGTCATGGTCTTAGGGAAAAAAAAATAGCAGTTTTGAGAATGTGTGGAATTTTTATTTGGATAAAGAGCAAGCACCCTGATAGAATAGAACAGAATAACACAGAATAACACAGAATAGAATAGAGTATCATAGAATAGAATAGAATAGAATAGAATAGAATAGAATAGAATAGAATAGAATAGAATAGAATAGAATAGAATAGAAAAGCACAGAATAGAATAGAATATCTTTATTGTCATTGTAACAAGTACGAGCCTTAAAAGTGCCATCCAGTCTGTACATCATATATAAAATCTACTATACATACTAATAAAAGCAGCTAAAATAAACAGGTAAAAAAACAAGCTAGAACCCATCACACACACATAAGCGTATGTTGTGTTACTGCTCTGATCCCTGATAAAACATATTTGACATCAGATGTGTTTTTCAGTATTGAATGTGGTGACTGCTGTTGGGTAAAAACTGCTCTTGTTCTTGAAAGATACAGTATTGGGTCAAAAATTGAGAATCGATGAATTAATGAGACAATAGGTTTTAGTCAAAAGAAGCATTTGTCTCAGAGCTCCCGGATCTACTTCAAAACACTGTCTTCACTTTAGAATACATTCACTTTTCAGATTCCTTTAAATGTAAGATTTATAAATCTATTATATAAATTACACACTGTGTCCCATAAAGTTGGAATAAAACATTGATTGTGACAATGTGATTTATTCTTGATAGATAAACCGTAACTGGGACTCAGTATGTAATCAGTGAACCTGGTCAAAGGTGATTACTAATGTGTATAAATAGGAATAAGAAGAGGAATCTGTCTGAAAACAAAATTATTGCAACTTTATGGGCAACAGTGTATGTAAACTTTTGTATATACGTATATACACTTAATCATGTATCTTATAAACATAAGACAAGCAGCACAGTTTTCATTTATTTTCCAATTCATCTTATCAAAATGTGCAAGAATTAGCTCATTTCTATCTCTGAAGCAGATAATTTACAGAAAAAAAATTAAAAATGCGTGATTGAAAATCTACTCACAGTATAAATACCATTAAATGCAAACACTATACTCTATAAGTTTAATGTCAGTTAAATGCTGATGTAATAATGATAGTTTGGAGCACTTGTGGAAAATAAATGACCTTTATTAGATACAGAATAATACACTATAATATAATATATATATTTTTTTATTATTTTGAGGTTTTATCATCCCTCAAACTTAATAAAACCTCTAATTAATAACACTGGTCTAAAGTGAAATGCCTCCAGAATAAAAATAGTGAACCTTTACGAAGTTCAAGTCACTAATAAGGAAGAATAAAGTCAAAAATGCTGGTTGACTGAAGTTTCCAAGATACAGTCTAAGGTCAAAAATGTGAAATTCCGTGAATTAATGAGAAAATGGGTTTTACTCAAAAGGGATGAGCCACCAGATCTACTTCAAAACACCATCTGAACATTACAATACATTCACTTTACAGGTTATTTCTAGTGGAGCATTCACAAATCTATTGTATAAATGTACATAAACCAATATATATGTGTAGTAACATTTTACATACATTGAAAACATCAGCAAACCAGGGCTTCTGTCATTTGTTTTGCAATTCGTGTTATTGAAGTATGTAAGACTGAACATATTTTATCTCAGATAATTTGGATCACTGTACTCAAAAATCTACCTACAGTAAAAATATCTTTATTATTTATTTATACATGCAAGTATTATACACTATAGTTTGGAGCAGGAAAAGGAGAAACCCGATAAATCAGTCAATATCCACTCAACTGTAGAAAATGAATTATCTTGACATCATTAGATACAGAACATCTAATGTAATTTTTAGTATTTTGAGGTCTTACCGTCCCTCAAACTTACAGAAGCCTCTTATTAATATCACCGGTTTACAAGTAAAATGCCTCCAGGATAAAAGTAGAGAAACTTCAGATCAGTGGTGTCAAACTTATTTTTAGTTCAGGGGTCACATATGGACCAATATGATCCCAAACAGGCTCGACCAGTAAAATAACAACAGTAAAAAAAAGTTAAATTAATTACGAAATTGTTCTGATGTTTAAACGAGCCTTTAAAAAATGAGGATAACACAAACGGCCATGAACAACCTGAAATGTCTCAAGCAAAATAAGTGTAATTTTAACAGTATTATGCCTCAGTTTATCATTTACACATTACAACTTACAGGTCAGAGTGGATCCACAAATACACAAAACAATGAGTAACAGGGAAGAATATTGTTAAATTTGCACTTCTCTTAAGGCATTTCAGGTTGTTCATATTTACACTGGCATTTTCATGTACAGCAATTGTACTTTTTGACACTGAAACAAACAAAAACATTTGGATTTGTCATTATTTACTGGTTATTATGACAGTGTTTTACCGGTCTGACCCGCTTTCAGATGGAATGCGGCTGTGTGTGACACTCTTGATTGTTAATATCTTCAGTGTAATTTTTGTATTTCACAAATTCATCCGCGGGGCCGGATTGGATCCATTAGCACATGGGTGTCAAACATACGGCCCGTGGACCAAAACCGGCTCACTAAAGGTTCCACTCTGGCCCGCAGGATGAAGTTGTGCAAAAAATGACACTGAAGATATTAACTGTCAAGTGCGTCAAACTCATTTAAGTTCCAAACTCCAACAATATTGTGTCTTTTAACTGTGATCTACATATAATGCACATTTATAGATGATATATTGAGGCATAATATTGTTAACCCAAAAGGACCCAGTGTTACTTTTGCTGCTGTTCCCAAATTAATTTTCCTCTATATTTAACTTTCCTTAAGTGACTCATCACTGTTTATTGTAATATTATCTCCTGTATTTTGTGTTTTTTCAGTGACAGTCACGTATTTCCCTACATTTAATTTACTAATCATGTCAGTGTTCATAAAGGAAGAGCAAAGTTGAGGATTATTACATCAAAAACAGAGAAAACTGACGAAAAAGTGGCATTTTCAGCAAATCTATCATTAACTGACTTCAAACCAAGTGTGTCCATCCACTGTCACTGATCCAACTCCATGGGTTGTAGAAGGTGATGGTGTTTCCACGGTAACTACAGAGCCTCTGAACGTCCAAATGGGTCGTATCTGATGACCATGAAAAGATGAAAAACTGTATTTTACACCAATTATTGACATGTATTGATAGGATTAGTGGATCAACAGGTATTAAACAGTTTAGATCAGTTGATGGTGTTGGGTGTCTATGGTTGTTAGGGTCTTTATGTGTTAAAATTGCACATTTTTCTGACAAAACTTCCTGTTTTTCAGGTTATTCACATTTTTGTGGAAGGATAGTTTGTAAATGTAAAAGCTTTCATAATTTGATTGTACTTTTTGGCACTTAAAGAGAGAAAAATTTGTAGTTCTCATTATTTATAGGTTATTATGCTATTATTTTA
This sequence comes from Apogon hyalosoma, assembly GCA_037367295.1. NCBI lineage: Eukaryota > Metazoa > Chordata > Actinopteri > Kurtiformes > Apogonidae > Apogon > Apogon hyalosoma. The sequence continues at coordinate 25,328,209 of JAPQRP010000029.1, read as the reverse complement.
TTGGTCTGGCAACTTGAGATCAAACCGGACTGAATGTGGCCCCTGAACTAAAATGAGTTTGACACACCTGTAGGGCTGGGCGATAAAACGATAACGATATACATCGCAAAATAACTTTTCCTCGATAGAAATATGAGACATGCTCGATACAGTTTCGATAGAATTCATTCATCAGTATTTTGACAGACATAAGAACAGCCAATCGTAATTAAGTAGCGCCGCACCGGACCGATCACACTAGAGCCACGTCGCCAGGCGTAAGAGCAGCCGCAGCACACACGCTAATGTTTGGGCGAGAGCGGGAGGTAATGAGCGTTCCCTCTGGAGAATATTTGACCGAGAACTCGGACGACGGGGTTACTGAAAAGTAGAGTGCGAACCGTTTCCGTTTCAGCGTACAGCAGAGGCATAAAAGCCAGGAGTTGGACAGTCAAAGCGTGTTAAGTTTCAATTTCAGTTTTACGCCAGTTGCACAGTTTCAGAACGCACCCCCACGTAAATACCCCCGGCATTGTTTGGTGAAGAAGGTCTGTTTTGTTCGTGTTCTTTTTTAAAACTTGAAAGCTTTTGCCTGCTGGTCAGACTTTTAGTTTAGTTTTAAATATATGTCCTTGTTTTATTTCTCTGAAACAGTTGTATAATGTTCTTCAGCACATCTGACACGTTCAGAAAATAAATCGTATTTAAATCAAAAATAACCTTCTGATGTCTTCACAAGTAACTTACGAGAAAATTTAAGCTGGACAAAAATAGTGATTTGATTTATATCGTGATACATATCGATATCGCCTAATATGAAAAAAAAAAAAGATCGTGATATGATTTTTTTTTCCGTATCGCCCAGCCATACACCCCTGCCTTAGCGGGCCGGTTTTGGTCCACGCACCATATGTTTGAAACCCCTGGTTTTTTTTTTTTTTTTTTTTTTTTTTTTATTTTACAACACAAACTTTTAGATCATAGTGTCAGCTGTCCTGCTGTATATCGTCCACTTTTTCCGTCGATCTTCGCACGTTGCTCGCTGTAGTCGTATGACATAAATAAACAGAGAAATAAATAAGTCTCTCCACGTTGTGAATTTCTTCCACAATGTCTCTGCAATTACTTTAGCGGGATTTGAAGAGAAATAAAGTGAAACATGCTGGTCGGCTGTAGTTTCCAAGATACGGCCTTGGCTCAAAATGAGAAATTCTGTACATGAAGTAAGATTTATGTGTAATAACACTTCATCTGATAGGAAAACAGGTGTGTCTCTACTATAGACACACACACACACACACACACATATATATATATATATATATATATATAAAGATGCTGACAAATGATGCTGCTTTACTGATAACAGCCTCCAGTGTTTGTTGAAGGTGTTGAAATCAGATCCCAGAGGCAGATACCTACAGGATGTTTCTGTGTTTGGGTTATAAATCAAAAGGAGGATGATGTGTCAGAGGCAAAAAGAGAGAGAGAGAGAGAGAGAAAGGGAGAGAGAGGGAGACAGAGAGTGGGAGAGGGATTGTACCACATGTACCAAAACTAAACACTGGTAATGTGTGTAGTGAACGGGCGAGGCGCTGTTTATCATCCGCTCCGTGTTGCCTCGGCTCCGCACAGACAGTGAGAGACAGACAGCCATGGAGAGGTGGAGAGCGGACTGTTTTCTTTGTTATTTTTAAAGTGTTGCAGGTCGTAGCTATGACAGTGTCGGCGATGACTTGTGCGCCTTCGTACGCCCGACGCAGCGCAAAACAGCGAGAAGATTTCCACCGGTTAAGTATATGACACTTTTTTTCCCCCTCTCTCTCTCTCTCTCTCTCTCTTTCTGTGTGTGTATGTATGTGTGTGTCAGCTCAAGAGATTGGGATTGCGGTAGTCGGGAGATATGTGCCATCGCTTTGCTGCTTGTAAAATGTATTCGGATTCGGGTTTGGAGACGGGATTCCCTCCGTGCGTCCTTGGGTAGATGGGCGAATGCGCGTCGTGCGTTCCGTGCGTTCCGCGTTCGATACGGTGGGAATATTAATAGGTGAATAGTGTGACAAAGTTGTGCACTTGTCGGTCGGCTGCTGAAAGGCCTGGGCTGTGTGTGTGTGTGTGTGTGTGTGTGTGTGTGTGTACGGAGTTTGTTTCTGGCTCCCCTCCCCCATTCGCCGCTGCCGTTCTGCTCATTCTGGAAAGGCCAAGACATGAATGTGATGAGGCTCACTTCAAAGCGCCCAAACTGACCGAACCGGGACCGCTGGGGCTGGGATCAAAACGTGCATTTCGTGAACTGTGACGCCACAAAACCGGGTTGGAAATAGTCCTGTCAAGACGCGCGCACACACCTGTGACCGCACAAGCGTCATGTTCATATATATATATATATATTTATATATATATGAATGCGCTAACTGCTCCTTTCTCCTGCCAGTGCATCATCATCATCAACACCATCATCTTCACAGGTACATCAGATTATTATTATTATTATTATTATTATTATTATTATTATTTTTATCATTTTACACACAGCCTGAGCAAATGTGTTCATATCACACCTGGCCTTTTGCACACTGCACGTGCTGCTCACACTTCAGGGGTGTGCACATAATAGTCTTCTGATTGCCAGCACTGTCTTTGTTAAATCAGAATTTATTTATTTTTTTTGTCAGTATTGAATAAGACAGCGAGTGGGTGTACCCTTAAGCGACTGATGGCAACCATTAAAAAAAAAAAGAAAAAAAAAAAAGTATTTTTGTTAAATTACAGCAGTACCGCTTCTGAAATGACACGAAAAAGGACAACTAATGCCTTGAAATACCTGACACATATGGTAGAAATTTCCTCAAAAATGTAAATGATTTTTTTCTTTTTTTTTTTTTTTTCTTTTTTGGTTGGAGCCTTGTCTGTGTGAGAAAGGCTTTTTCCCCTTCCCTCCACTGCAGTTACATTCACATATCGGTACTAATATGGCAACTGACACCACTGCAAAGCTTAAATATGCAGTAACCTATATGTCTGTGGAGATGGAGAAGGCTCAAGGATGTGTCCTTGAACGAGACATTGAAACCCTAAAATCATGAGCTAGGCTGTTCTGCTGCTGACCCCGTGCTGTGGCAGGAAGGGAATGTAATAAAAAGACTCAAAAATCAATGTAGACGCACTGACAGCACTGATCATATAATGTCCCAGTAGAGAAACGGGCTCATTCATTACCATCTCGAGTGAATGTGGTGATGCACTGATAATAATTTAGATGAAACTGAAGAATCGGATGAATTAATGACAATCTCAGGCGTATTAAGGAGTCATGAATACAATATTGTATGGGTAACAGTGTCACATGTAAGGCAGGTTATCCCTTATTCATGGCCTGGTTTATCTATAAACATTATTCTGAATGTTACCTGTAAATGTTCAGTTAAAGATAATCAGACCATGTTATATTATACAGATCAGATTCAATTACCGACTTAAGTTCTACATTTCTGTCTCTGCAGAAGAAGAATTTGCATATGCTATGTAGAATCTTTGACCCCTAGACCAAGTACTAGTACAATACATTCCTACATACAGGGTGTAAACAGCCTTCATCACCCGTCTTGTCTGTAATGCGCTGTATTTAAAGATGAACCACCGGCTGTGTTTTAGCCGCATCCTCGGAAAAAGCTGTTATCGCTTTGAAACCCTCTGGATTTTCAGCAGAATTCATTAATGCTAGTCTTCGGATGAATGCTGGCCACATCCGACTTCGTATGAAAATCTGACAGAAAATACTAAGCTGTGCAGAATTAGAAATTGACCGAGAGGCTCAGAATGGCGCATAGCTGATTGACCTTTTATAAGCAGTATTTTAGTCACATTTGACCTTTATTTATTCATGGGGCTGGGTGTCGGTCAGACATTTTTTTGATAGGTACTAATAATGTAAGTGCGGCTTTGATATTTCTTCCTTAACGCTGCTTTTTATAATACTAATTTATCAGTTTAAAAGAAAATGACATTTCACATTGTGGTACATATCTTTAGTGTTATATTTTTGTGCATTCAAAGTAGCTTTAGAACATAGAGTATATAAACGTATTTTTCACATTCAAGTATTTGTTTAAGCAGTTCCCATTTGTCTTTTCAAAGCAGCACCACATAAAAAAATAAGCCAATTTAACACAACTTGAAGTTTTCTGTTCACATAATATGAAAGTTGAAGCCGTATGTGGTGCTGATGAGTTTTATTGAAGTTCAGTATGAAACGACAAGATATTTTTACTCCACAGTGTCTTAACCATTTCGGTCCGTGTCTTAAAATCTAAGTGCACCCAGCCCCTGTTTATTGGATGATATGACTCTGCATCTCATACTATATTTTCCCCCCTTGCAGGAGTTTTTTTGCCGTGTCATAAGTAGAGGTCTGGATCTGATAGTTGTGCTGTGTGGGCTCTACGGGGACGTGGTTTATGGATGCTGCTGTGACTATGAGCATAAGCGACAAACGGGGCTACTTAGTGGACCTAGGAGGCAGCTTCACTGAGGACGCTCCCAGACCTCCAGTCCCTGGGGAAGAAGGCGAGCTGGTGTGCAGCGATGGACGCCAGCAGAACAACCTCAGTCTTAAAAGCGAGGCCTCTGTGGCGACGCCCAGGCGGCCCGACTTGGACCTGGGTTACGAGCCGGAGGGCAGCGCTTCTCCGACGCCGCCTTACTTAAAGTGGGCAGAATCTCTTCACTCCCTGCTGGATGACCAGGATGGCATCCACCTGTTCAGGATGTTCCTCAAGCAGGAGGAGTGCGCAGACATGTTGGACTTCTGGTTTGCTTGCAGCGGCTTTCGCAAACTTGAAGCTAACGAGGGTTACGAGGAGAAGAAGGTGAAACTAGCAAAAGCTATTTATAAGAAGTACATCCTGGACAACAATGGGATCGTGTCCAGACAGATCAAACCGGCCACTAAGTCCTTCATCAAAGACTGTGTCCTGAAGCTTCACATCGACCCTGCCATGTTTGACCAGGCTCAAACTGAAATCCAGACTATGATGGAGGAAAACACATACCCTTTATTCCTGAAGTCTGACATATACTTGGAATATACACGGACAGGAGGAGAGAGCCCAAAGCCATTCAGCGATCACGGCTCCGGTTCCGGGAATGGAGAGGGGCTGTCAGGTTATTTACCAACTTTAAACGAAGACGAGGAGTGGAGGTGTGACCAGGAGCCAGAGGAGCCGCCCGAGTCCGACCCCACACCGAGCAACCGGCTTACGCAGAAGCTGCTAATGGAGACGGCGCCGCAGCGTGTCGCCAACAGTTCCAGATTCCAGGACAGTCACGAGTTCAGGTAAAGCATCCTCCAGCAATCTAGAAAACCTCACTTCAGCAGTATCTACTCAGCTTTTCTCTGCAAACTGCTGAATTAGAAATAACCCTGAAACCCCACACCAACTTGAGGGCTGCCGAAAGTTTGATACGAAAAGAGAGTGAGAGTGTGGCTCAAGAGACAGGTGAGATAAAAGGGAGATGGTGTGTGAAGTGGTTCTGAGTGTTTACACCTGTGGTGTCGAGGAATGTCAGAGGCTTTTGGAGCTGCTTTACTTGTTGTTTGAAGGTTGAGGCAGAGTTCTTGTGTTTTTTTTTTTTTCTTGTGCAGGGATTGTGGTTAACACTGCTCTTATTTGAGAGGGTTTTGTAGTGAAAGATTATAACACAGTTGAGCTTTCCAAAACTACTTCTATTCCCTGAAATATTAATTGCTGCCACTCTCAATATATCCTACTAATTATTCATATCTGTACTGTTAACCATAGATAGATAGATAGATAGATAGATAGATTCATTTCATTTCTTCATTTTGAGCATTTACAGAATACATGCAAGTTCAAAATTCCAAAATCATTCATTTACTCTCGAAAAGGAGTGGGACAAAGAGAACTTATTTAATCTCACCCCCATTCTCATCATCAAATAATTTAACATAATAATGTTTTAAATACTCACTCCTTGATTGATTGATTAATTGATTTTATTGATCCCAAACTGGGAAATTGTAGAACTGGGTTTGAAAACGGATTTTTCTTTTTTTTTTGCTGTAGCTGTTGCAACAGTGAAATGCTCACTGTGGGATAACATTATGCTCCAGCATTCACAAATACAATATTCTTCTTGAAGGTGAAACCATTTATATCCTACTCCTCCATCAAAGTAGTACAGTATCCATTTTTGTTTTGTTCTCAGCTGATTCACAACATTTGCCTGGATATCTGTATCCACTTAAACAAATTTGGCGTAACTCACTTCTTAATATTTCCTTTTTTTTTTTTTTTTTTTTTTTTTTGCTGCAGTGCAGTGGGTGTGTGTTTTTGGCAACACATGCATGTACGGAAGGTGGAGTTAGTCATTCTAATCCAAGACAGTTTTTACTAAAATTCTGTGCATAATTCTTCACAGTGTGCCGGTTGTTGGTGCTGTATGCAATGTAAGATAATCTGGTGTTTGTACACAGTCCTAGCCCCGTAAAAGGAGAATTATATCTCAGATCAGTCGACACAATGGAATTAAAGCAACAGAGACGTGTATCAGGAACCACATCTGGCAGATCTGGATCTCTTTTTCTTTGTGATAAAGGGCTGTAGTTGGCATCAGGTGGACAAGTCTATGTCAGCTACATATTTCAAAGAACAAGGTATAATTTTAAATTGATATGAGGAATTTAACAATATACAGGCTGAAAGCATCACCTTCTTTCCCTGGATTTTCATTCTGATAAGCAGCGCCAAAGTGGATCTGCATAGAATTCCAACAGTGTATTTAGTTCAGGGGCTGAAATCAGTGAAAGTGCACACCGTCTCCTCACAGCTCTCTCCTCTCAGTCCAAATCAAACACCTAAATAAGTACAAATGAGCCTCACATCATTTCATGCACACAGAATCAGATCAGTGATTGGTAATCACAGCTGTCAGTCATGCATTTAACCCTCCTACCTGTCTGAAAACACCTGATTAAACACAGGCATCACAGGTTAGATGTTCTACAGCCTGAAAATACAAGCAGAAAATAGATGTAGAACTCTCATGTCCTCAGAGGCCCCTTCGAATACAATATGCTGAAAGGTAGTTATAGAATTTCTTCCAGCTTTGATGTGTTATTGATGTGTTTTGAGCCTTATTCTTCTTATTCAGCTTAAACCTTGTCTTTGTTAAACAATCTGAGGGCAGTTTAAGAACAAATATAAAAGTGGAATTAATAGTTTTACTGTGAGATAATATAAGGATAAGTCTACCAGTGTCCATTTAAAGATTTTATATTGTTATACAAGAGAAACCAGATTTCCTCACCCTCAAAAGTTCTTTTTAATTCATTTTATATAGGGTTCATTGGATCTGTTATTGGTTACTGTCTTTGAACATGACCCCATCCAGACCAGATCAGGCATTCTTTGTAAATTACTACCTGAAACTCCAGGGTTGAATCAGAAGTTACCTCTCCAGATGCTCCCTCACTAACCCGTGAATTTAGGGAGTGGAGGTTCTGCAGGAGACGTGTGTTTGTCTGACTGTCGAGTTCAGATACCAGCAGTATTTCTCCTCCACCTTTAAATCCGTCACGCTGTGCTTTTATTTTTAGTCTCGTAGGTCAAGTAGGATGGAGCCAGATGTCGTACTGCTGTGCTACTGTTTGCTAATTCTCAGAAAAGGCAGCTTTTAGACAGTTTCGTGCCTGTAAATTCATATTTAGAGGGCAGTACTCAGATTAGATCCACTGTTCTGTTGTTTGTTTGATGCAGAGCCAGCTATTCTGCTCTTTAACTGTTTTTGTCTGCAGTGATGACTGAGTTGTCTGCATTTTGCGCATGTGTTTGTATCTTGCTTTTTCCTTGTCTTCCACCTAATTGTGTTTTGCATAAATTACCCCTTTGCTGACTCTGTTGCAACAGATTGTAACAATAAGTGGTTTAGTCTAAATGGTGCTTTTTTTTCTCTCTAACGTTTGCAATTTTTTTTATGCGATTCATAATTTGACGATTTAGCCATATTTGCTGAATTTTAGAAGCAGTGGAATTTGATAGAGCTGCAGTTGTACTTTGCATATCTCAGCCTTGGGTGTGTGTTCTGGTGTAAGTCTTGTAGGTCATTATTACCTTGACAGTGAGCAAACCTAATAAAAACAGATTATACTAGATAGGAGAAAACCAGACTTGGACATGTAAGTGATATTTTTGTGCTTTGAATCTTTAATATTCTCTAGTCTGTTGAGAGAAAAATCAGACTGTAAATGTCTCTGATGTCAGTGAGGTTAGGGACAGAATAATCAGATTGTTGGTTGTTTGGAATGTATGGAAGCTGACTTTCAGAAATATGCTTAACATGCAGGTGTGGGCTGGGTGATCTGGACAAAAGATCAAATGCTTAATGTTTTTTTTTTTTTTGTTATCTGACTAGAAACCCTGCTGTTTTGCACCAGCATTATTTACAATATTTTGACATTATCCAGATGAGGCAACGCATTTCAAACTGTACATACAGTTGCGGAAAAAATTATTAGACCACCCTTGTTTTCTTCAATTTCTTGTTCATTTTAATGCCTGGTACAACTA
>JAPQRP010000029.1:25300157-25319433 GCA_037367295.1 Apogon hyalosoma | reverse complement strand
CATGATACACACAGGAGTTAGTACTTGATTGCATAACCATTGTTTTTGATGACTTTTGATGGTCTAATCATTTTTTCAATGGCTGTATGCTTAAGATGCAGGTTTGGGCTGGGTGATCTGGTCAAAAGATCAAATGTCTAATGTTTTTTTTTGTTGTTATCTGACTAGAAACTCTGCTGTTTTGCATTATGTTGGTTTTGCACTAGCATTATTGCAATATTTTGGCTTTATCCAGATGAAGTAAACAGTAGTCGACATATTTCAAATCATACGTGTGTCTGTGTCGCTGCAGTGCTTCCATTAATTACATACACTCTGGCCATATTAGTCTGGCTAGAATTATAATGACTGAAAATGTTTTTAGATTTAATGTATCCTTGAAGCATCAGCATAAATCAGATTCCTGCAGTGTTCAGAATCTAATGTAGCAGCTCATGGAATCGCGGTGATTGTTTGCTTTCTGAGGTCGTCATCCTGTCAGTCATTATTTCGTCATCAGCAGACAGAATGTCGTTATGCAAAGTCAAGTGCAAGTTAAATACGACTAAAACCGAACTGGTTAGTGCAACTGAGATGTTAAAGGATCACAATAAACAGACTGAAATAAACTGGCTAACCTAGCAGCTCATGCTAGCTTTAATACTGTAAGCCTATAGTGCAGGGGTGTCAAATATATGGCCAAAACTGGCCCACCAAAAGGTCCAGTCCATCCTGTGGGTTGAATTTGTGAAATGCAAAAATTGCATGAAAGATATTAAAAACCAAGGGTGTCAAAATCATTTTAGTTCAGGGGATACATACCAATTTGATCTAAAATGTCAGACCAGTAAAATACTAACACTCATAATCTATAAATAATGACAACTCCAAATTATTCTTCTTTGTTTTATTGTAAAAAAGTAAAATTGCCTGAAGTGTTTACATTTACAAACAAAAAACGTCAGTAACCTGAACAAATATGAACAACCTGAAATATTTTAAGAGAAGTAAATTCAATTTGATCAATATTCTGCCTGGTACTGAATGTTTTATGCCTTTGTGCATCCACTGCAGCCTGTGTAAATGATAAACTGAGGCATTACATTATTAAAATTGTACTTTTTCTTTTTCAATTTCAGGTTGTTTGTGGTTGTTCATGTTATTCACATTTGTAGATGTAAACATTTTCATAATTTAATTTGACTTTTTTAACTGTTATTATATCCCTGAAATTGAATTTCGGGGATATAATAGTTTCAACCCGACTGCTGCTGCCGGACATCCTTAATGTGAACGCAATAACTAGGACATATTTGGTTGGATTTCTTATGCCTTGATAACCAACATAGGGGACCCCTAGTGGAAGAACCCTATTGATTTCAACTTCTCTATGAGTATTATAAGTCATCCAAATGGGGGCGCTTTAGTTGAAAATCAGTTTTTTGGACATAAATCAAGCAATAATAGGCCGATTGAGATAAACTTTGGTTCATATTGATCGTCTTACAAATGTCCATTTTCTGTCTGCCACCCAGAGTTCACACGGTGTCATTTTCATTCACTAGATGGAGTTTTGTGGGAAAAATTGCTTCTCTGACCATTATTCTGCCACTATCAGGTCGATGTAGCTCAAACTGGGTTCATATCGATTGTCTAACAATTATCATCTATATAGCAGAGGATTGAGGGGATTTCAGGGATATACCCTTGCTGTCAGCCCCCGACAGCGTAAGCCTCATTATTTTACTGGTCCCGCCCACTTGAGATCATTTTGAGCTCTGTGTGGCCCCGGAACTAAAATGAATATGACACCCCTGCTATTGTGCGATGCTCTCGGTAAAGCACTGTAATTGCGTCGGTAACAGGTTGTTTTTAATAACATTATTTGTAGTATCCCTCTGAAAAGCAGATCATACAGTGAAGATCATGATCTAAGGCCCGTGCGGATACTCATTACAGTGATATAATGGTGTGAGTCATCGTTTTTCATCTTTTAACAGAGGATACAAACCAGTAAAACCATAAAGACCACATGCCAGATGTCGTGTTTAGAAAGTCGGGGGAAGCTTCCGCATCTTTGTGACACATTCGACAAAACCAGCGGCTTCAAAACCTCAGTGTGACTGTGGTTTTGTTTTCAATACGACACAAAAACCACATCATTACCAGGCACAAAAGACACTTCCTAATACCGTGACCTCTACTGCTCCAGCTGCAGCGACTGTGACCAAGGTCAGGAATTCACATCGGCTGACAGACAAACATTGCTGTCTTGATAATCACTGAACACATTGCTGTGCTAGCGGAGACAGATAAGGCTTCGGCCAAATGAAACATGGTGACTGAGCCATAGATTGAGCAGCTGTGATTCTCTGCCTCCTTTTACCGTCTGGTCCTGTCACATCTCATCACCATGCAGCTTTTCTTGTCGGTGTCTGCAAGATGAACCCAAAACTTGTTTGTGTAGAACGACTTTTTTTGCTGTTTTTTTTTTTTTTTTTATAAACATCACCATTGGCAAGTTTGTTGGAGATCAGTGCTCGCTTGAGATCACAGTGTAGAAATGCACAAAACGCTTCAACATGAGCCGAGCCATGTGCGTGTGCGGATATGCATAGCGCTGGGGAAAAAAAAAAAAAAAACACAACCCCAAAACTTCATCACAGCGCTCCCACATGTGATGAGATTTAATTGGTGAGCAAAACGCAGCTCTGAGCTTATTTTCACATCATTATTTCAGCAATCAAGCATTTGGCTAGAATTACAGAAAGACACGCTTCATTTTTAAAAAGCCTTTTAGCGTTACCCTTTGGGTTTTTGTAAAGCTAAATTTTACATCAGTTCTGTCTGATCTCTTTGCAGACTTACAACAAAAGACATTAAATAGTCTCTCAGATCATGTTTAAGAAAGCAAAGGACTTGAAAGAGAATGACCTACACATTCATTAATGTTGTCAGATGGGTTTTTTAAACATGAACGGCCTAGTTTTGTCATCATTCGAGTCGGACGAAACTTAAGGCTTTTGGAATTGTAATGAAATAACAGGATTATAATGATCTGTAACATCAAATGATCATATGGATGAAAAACTCATATGTCTGTTGCTAAACTGTAGTACTGGTTTTAAGTGAAGGTTCTTTATTTAGTTCAGAAAAGCACTCTATTAACTTGAAGTTTGGGGAAACGGATAAAAAAACAAACCTACATCCTATTACTAAACCTCAAAAAAGAGTTATTAGAATAATATATAAAGTTGGATGTTGCAACCCCTAATAATCAACTTTTTTAATCTTATACCATGAAATTCCTAGATATTGTATATTTAGAAACATTGCACATCCTTTTTCAAGTTAAAAGCTAAAATATTCTTGTTTCTGTACATAGATTTTGTAGATTAAAAGAAGGGAATTATAGTTTAAGAGGGTTGTTAGTCTTTGAAACACATAAAATGTGAACACGTGTAAAATATAGATGTATTTCTGTTTTAGGAGTCAAACTATGACAAACCTAATGATGAGTTGATGTTCTGTTTAGTATCAAAAGCTACTTTTAATACATTAGAATCAATTGCAATACAGAATGACTTCAATGTCACATAATTGAGGAAAAAATTAATCTTTGACTTATGGCTGAGCGATATAGAAAAAAAATCATATCATGATCTTTTTTTCATATCAGACTATATCGCTATATATCACGATATGAATCAAATCACTTTTTGTTCAGCTTAAATTTTCCGTTACTCATAAGTTAGTTGTGAAGACATCAGAAGGTTATTTTTGATTTAAATATGATTTATTTTCTGTCAGAGGTTGAACATGACAGATGTGGTGAAGAACATTATACAACTGTTTCAGATAAATAAAACTGGGACATATATTTAAAACTAAACTAAAAATCTGACCAGCAGGCAAAAGCTTTCAAGTTTTAAAAGAGAACACGAACAAAACAGACCATCTTCACCAAACAATGCTGGGGGTACATGGGGACATGTTCCGTAACTGCTGTAACTACTGTAACTGGTGTAAACCGAAATGAAACTGTTGCTGCATTGCTGGTATTCTGGGTAATTCAAAGGAGAGAAACAGGATAAGCATAAAATTTGCCTTTGGCTTCAGCTTATTATTGACTGAGACAAGATGTCTGGAGAAATAATCTTTGTTCTGTATATGTATGGGAACTAAAATTATTCATTCCAAAGGAAGGAAAATAGATGGAGAGCAACTGAGGACACTGCATTAAACTGGCATTACTGTCATATCTTCCTTTATAAATAAGAGTTGATATTTTGGAAACGCATATTGATCGAATTAATAAGTATAACAGTTAGATGGAACTACCTCTCAACAGGAAGTCAACTGTTTATTTATTTTTTCACAGATAATGCTCATAACTGTCCTGCCCTTTCAGAAATTATTGTGGTTTTGACTTTGACGCTTGTATCTCATTCGCCAACTCAATTCTGAGCAACATTTCCAGACAATAACACCCCTGTTTCTTATCTGTTAATCTGATCAAATAGGGTTTTGGTTAGAGTTAGATTCAATTATGTCTCCTTCCCATTTTTTTTTTTTTTAAAGATGTTTTGCGTCATATTTGGCTTCATCAGATAGGCAAACCGCAGTACGATGGTGAAGCAGTCTCCAGCTGTAGAACGTCAAACTGTAACCGTTCAGCTTCCCGAGTCGTTTCCTGTATACTGCACTCGTCCCATCTCTTCAGTGTAATTATGCGCCGCTATTGAATTTAGATGCTAATGAAAACGTGTTGGTCATAAAGGTTTCATTTTGAACTCTGGTTGCTTCTGCATTCCAAAAACGGAGAATGCAAGGGATATAAACGCTTCGGGGAATTCCAATTTGAATAAAAAGAGATGATGCCTAACATCTATAATTCATGTGTACGAAGGCTTGTTAGAAATATGTTGGGTAAAGTCAATGACTGAGAATGTAAATGGTGTCAAATGAAGCCTCTGTGACTTTCTGCTGCTGCTCTCTGAAGGATGTGCAATGTAAGGACAGCCGTTGTATGCTCTGCAGCTGTTTCTGTTTGGGTTTGTTCACAAAGGCAGTCAAAGATCTACCAAATGCAGCATAGCAACACAAAAAAACATCAGTTCTTTTACCCCAGCTCAATTTCTGTTTCTTAATCTTGCCTGACAAAGGTAACTGAGCCCATTTGGCGCTCAGGAATGAGGTCGCATGGAGGTTTTTTGGATAACTATAGCAGGCAATCATACACACCGTATAGACGGTGTGTTTTCAGCATTTCATGTTTGTCTAATGATTTCTGTACCTCAGCAGCAGCAGTAGCAGTATTTTTTTTTTATTTTTTTCTCAGCATGTCTTGTGTTTCTTGATTTTCTTCCAGGCACGCACCATGTCGGGAGCCAATCAACCCATACTATGTCAACACTGGTTATGCTCTGGCTCCGGCCGCCAGCGCCAATGGTAGTGAGCAGCAGAGTATGTCCAGCGACACAGATACGCTTTCTCTAACCGACAGCAGCGTGTATGTATTTTCTCATCAAAAACACCTTTTACCATCTCACATTAACCCTTTAACCCCTGAGACATTATTCGAATTTGAATTTACGTCTGTCTCAGTGTCATAAAAGCTGCCGTGATGTGTTTGTGCTCATTTTCTTCAGTGGTTTTGTTTTAATGTGTGTTTTAGCTTCCAAACAGGGTGGGAGAATAGAAAAAGACAAAGAGAAGATGTGAAGTACAATAGGTTTTTTACTAAATAGCACACTCAGAATGTATATCACTAACAGATTTAGGATGCTGCATATGAGCTGTGAACTGGAACACACCGAACAACAAATATTTGAATTTTGGCCCAGTAGTTTTTGTTTTGGGGCGCTTTTTATCTAAATCCGTCCAGCTGCTTTTTGACAGCTGGTTGAACTCCAAAAAGCAGTTACACGGTCACAACTTGGTAAAAACACAGTAAAAAAATAAAGGAAAATCACAACAGCACTGCAAACAACAGTAAAAAAAAAAACCAAAAAAAAAAAACACAGGTGGCGGGGGGTGCACTTAGCATGCTCGGATGTCTATGGAAAGAACACGGTGTATTCTATCTGCCTGTTTTGACATTTTTGCTATTGAGCAAACGGTTGAATTTTTATGAATATTTAAAATTAATCATACATTCAGAACACTCACCACAGACATGTCAGGGTTTAAAGGGTTAAGTTTATAAAGACTGCGCCGGGCTGCTACTTTGACTGGTTTAAGCAACATTTTAACAGATGTTTAAAGCACTTCCAGTCAATTTCCAAAGAAATGAATGTCGCAGAATTTTGTATTACTGGAGGACAGAAATGTTTGCTCTAATTGGCAGCAAAATTTGCACTTTTTACTTATTTATCATGTGCTCACACTCATCATCAGTAGCAGCAATGAATCTCCCAATTGCTCCCAAGTCAAAGCAGTTAGATTTTATCTGCAGTGCTAATCAGGTATTCCAAAAAAATGTCAGACATTAAGGGGGTTCTATGTAGCAATGACTTTCCAAACTCTCAACAGCAAGGGGAGTCTTGTATCTGAACACACTTATGTCGACCAAAACCACTAAGAAATCAGCGCTATGTATCCACAGACTGAATCACTCACTGAATAAAATCTAAAACTCATTCTTTACACGTATCTGTATTATGGTATTATCAAGTATCCTCTTCAAACTAAAACTCAAAGACAGTTATTTTAGCCATTGATCAGAATAACACTGTATCCTATAATCTTCATGTATTGCATCAGCTGATAGTTTACATTATAGCTCTGTTAGCTTAGCTATTTTTTAGACTGCAGTTTGCGTTGTCAGTAGCTGCACTAAAGATCTGTTTGGAATCGTCCAAGCAAGGTCAGAACTGTCATATTTTAGCCTGAACCGTGAATCAACAAACGACAACTTAGCAAAGGTAATAACATCCCATGGTAACTTTAGACATAAGCCTCATAATTAAACTAATCTGGGTAGAAGAAACGCTGTGCTTTCAGCATCTAACTCCATTCTTTTCATTTAGAGCTGTGTCCAGTGGAGACAATAACAACAGTGCTTCTAACTTTTATCACTTTGTCACTCTCTTTGACTCTAAAAGTTGTTTCTTAACGGTTCTCATCCCATCTGGTCACTTTATGATGCTTTGGTCAAAGGCCCCGTAGTGTTAGCTTTCACTGTGGGAGACCAGCAGACTGACTCACTACTTCTTCTAGTGGTCACATAAATCTGTCAATCGGAATAGATTCAGTTCATATCTCTACAAACCAATATACTGATGTCCTTGGCTTAACATCAGAGGTCTTAATTTCATGCCATTTTTTTTTAAATATTATAAAGTACAAATACAATATAAAACTCCTTTAATCCATGGCAGATATGTTGTGTATATAAATGAAAACTAACTGACCTCTTAAACAAACATCACACAAGAGCTGGTTTGAAATGTTTCCAGAGTCATTCATTTAGTCACAGCTTTTAATTATGGGTGAACAAAGCAGAATGTGTGCTTCTTCGTCACACTTAACTTCATTAGATTTTCACCAGCATGAGAACCAAAGGCAGTATTTATGTTTTTTTTTTTTTAACCATCTTGGGTCACTTACAAGCAGGGCATCTGTTCCACTTGAGTCTGCAGATCAGGCATGTGTTGGTGAAAGACTTAAAACAAAATATTTTCAAGTTGCAGAGATGGCACTGGGAAATTATGCCAGAGGAACTTCAAAGTGTTCACAACTGGACAAAAATGTGTTTGCGGACGCCTGGATTAGACGCTGTTAGGAGCTAATTAGTCCAGAGCTTCGAGCACAGGAGAGTGTGAAACTCAGCATGACCAAATACCACATGGAATTAAAGAATCATGGTTGTGTTAACATGTACCTGTAATCTGCCAGACCACTTGGGGTGCAGAAGGGACATAATAAGCCTTTGAGAATACCTGTCCTGCTCTATTTGATTAATCAGGACTTAGTAGGTGTTGGTTTTTAGGCAAAAAATGCAGTGGAAAACTTTCAACTTCAAAGCTGTCTGTGTTGTTTATTCATGAGGATGTATTATGAAAATGTCTTTGTTGTTAATTCCAGAGATGGGGTTCCACCCTACAGATACCGAAAACAGCATCGGCGGGAGATGCACAAGAGTGCCAAAGCAAATGGACGAGTGCCACTACCTCATATTCCAGTGAGTTATTCATGGGTTATTTCCATGCTTCCCACTTTCTGCCTCTACACCTCTCTCTCTCTCTCTCTCTCTCTCTCTCTCTCTCTCTCCATCTTTAACTGTCTGTTTCTGCCTTATTTTTCTTCACTTCTACCGTTGGAGATGTGCATATTTAAGCCGTGCTGTGTCGCAGGGCCTGTGATGGAGTATAAGAATAGCTGATGGTGAAAGAGAACGCTGTCTAAATGCAGCTTGATGCTTTTCTAAGCTGTGTGTGCTGAAGCCTAGCAGACATGAATCCTCCCCTGTGACAGCCTGATGCCTCCCTCTGCAGCTTATGCTGTCTCTTGGTAGGAAAACCCCAGCCCTAATTAGGCCTGGGAGTAAAGAGTCAAATTAAAACTCCACACATAGCGTCCTATTAGGATGCATGGATTGACTGTATAGTCAAGCACAAATCCCCAAAGCATATCCGCGACGCTTCTCTGCTCCGACAAATTAATCATCACTCGTCGCTGGCACTAAAAGATTGACAATGCTTGTAGGTATTTTTTTTAACCTTGTTCACAGAATTAAAAAAAAAAGAAAGTGCTTAAATGTGCAAAAAAACAATACATACTGAAAAAACAAACGTCACTATTTGAAGTACATTCACCTGGAGACAAAGGATGGTCATTACCATGTCACCAAGTGTGCCCTTCATTTGTATTCTGGTGTCAAATCTTGCAGGTTCATTAAAATTCACTTTGATGCACCGTATCCTGCTTATGTTTTATTCCTTTCATATGAGGCCTGGTCAAGAGGTGACAGTGATGCAACTGTGACAAAAAAAAAAAGCAAAGTTTACCGTAAAATGTGAGAGTGATTGATTGTTTGTCTCTACATGTCAGCCCTGCTATGAACTGGCAGCATGTCCAGGGTGAACCCCGCCTTCACCCATAAGTAGCTGGGATAGGCTCCAGCGACCCCCGAGACCCTAGTGAGGATAAAACGGGTTGAGATGATGAATGAATGAATGTTTACCGTAAGTCGTTTGTCTCCTCAGCGCACAAACCGGATTCCAAAGGATATACATGTGGAACCGGAGAGGTTCGCCGCGGAGCTGATCAGCCGTCTGGAGGGGGTACTGAGGGAGAGGGAGGCTCAGGAGAAACTGGAGGAACGTCTGAAAAGAGTACGACTGGTATGTCTACACACACACACACACAAGCACAATCAGGTCAACTTTGGGGTAATTTGGGCTACGTCCTCGTAGAATTTTTCTTTTGTGGATTCTAAACATTTTGTGTCTATACACGTTTCATTTCAAGAAATATCTGCGTCCAGATTGAAATGGGAAAACTGGGGTAAAACTGTGTAATATGTATGCCACACCTATATGTGGTGCTGTACACACACACAGACAAAGCCCCAGGATACACGAAAATCACAGAAGAATGCAGTGGGCATGCGCATGAGGTCCTTCTTCTTCAAACGTAAACACAACAAGAAGAAGCATGACCAGGTTTTGTTGTAGTAGTGCTAATAAACTTAGCAGCGCCTGCAGCACAAACACAACTGTAATCTGCTGTTGTTGTTGTTGTTGTTTTTACCGGATATTACGCCCGGGGTTTTCTTCTTCTGGTTACGTGGTACTATGGCATCATCGTTACCAAAATTGGTGTTTTGCCTATCCACACGGCAATACGAGGGCGGCGTTGTGAGATTTTTCCACTCTGGGACCTGCTCTCAAAAAATACTATTTCAGGGCACCGACGACGGCTGTATCATGTGAACAAAAGGACGAAGCGATATTAAACTTTTGCAGATTGACATCATTTCGTTATCGTGCGGACAGGCTCTTGGTGTAAAGAGGTGGTATTTTTAAGAAAATACGAAACACTGAAGAACGGAGCTTTTCTCACCTGGTATGACCTGCTTTTACTCAAAGAACATGCACATCAAGTCAAGTGAGACAGTGTTTATATTATTGCCTGGTGTTAGCTTCTAGTGACACCATCTTAAGATGAAATAAAGATGGAGCAGCTGCTGCGTAAACAGTTTACACTCGAATATCACACTTAAATCCTGTTTTATGTCATGTATTGTGAGAAAGACAAACGATAAAGAACGTGAAAAGCTTCTGGTTTGGTCTGAAACGATGCGCTGAACTGAACTCAGAATCCTTAAATCGATTGAGGCGTTTAATAGTTAATAGAGGATGATTAAATAAATCATGACAATGGATGATGTGTTATAGTAAAGTCGACTGAATGTTGAGAAATATCTCGTAGCAGTGTGTGTGTGAGTCGCTCACAAAAGGTCTGTCCAGAGCCAGAAACATGATGTGTGCCTGGCTGTCGGGCTAAAAGTTTTCACTAACAAAGGACACTTGAATTCATCTGGTCTTAATGAAATTAATGAGGCCAGCCATTTAAGTATGGAATAAAAAACCATGAATCATTTGGAGAGGTCCATCCTTGGCCTGTCAGCGATCTGGCTTTGTGGATAAATCAGATGGAGCACCTGCACACTCGGCCACTTGTAAGCCTGGAACAGCGGGCCGGCTGCTTGATGTCACTTGAACAGTGATTAAATGGTTTCTGCTACCACAACTGAAATCTCCCTCAGTACACGGAGCCAAGTATTAAGTCTCAAGGCAGACAATTTATGTGTGTTTTGGCCCTGTGACGAGAGAAGCTGCCATCACACAGCCCCAGGTTTCCTTTATTAAAACCTGGAGGCAAGCATGAAATGACTGCCTTTATCAAGTGATTCTCTGTGCATCTGGAAAAAGGATATGCAAATATACTGGAGGCTGGAGCTGGGGTACAGCAGATGAGGACTTTTCAAGCAGAAAATTTGCATCATCTGGTTAAAAATGATTAAAATAGGTGTGAAGATTATTTAATTAATCGATTAGTTGTCAAGTATTAAATCAATCAGCTGCTGTTTTGCTCTTTGAGTACAGTTTGAGTCATTTCACATGGAAAAAATTCACTTAAATTCATTTCAATTTGGCTTCTATACTCACATGTCAAGGTAAACTGAATTACTTTTGCTTGACAATAGAGCTTCACTATTTTCTGACGTAGTAAAAATAATCATTACTTGTGACCACTGGCAACCAAAAGCACCTATTGATCTAAAATATTTAATAACTAATGAACCACTGATCCTATCAATACATGTAAATAATTGGTGTAAAATACTGTTTGTCATCTTTTCTTGGTCATCAGATATGACCCATTTGGACATTCAGATGCTCCGTAGTTACCGTGGAAACACGATTATCTCTATAACACTGATTCACCAGTAAAACCCATGGAGTTTTGTAAATCACAGTGGATGGAGACACTTGTTTATATGTTCAGTTATTAATATTTTGCTGAAAGAGTCACTTTTTCCTCAGTTTTCTCTGTTTCTGATATAATAACCCTCAACTTTAATCTGTGCTCTTACAAACATCTACATGATCAATACTGTACATATAAGAAAATACCAGATTTTCACAAAAAGATGCAAAAAACAGAGGATAATATTCAATAAACGGTGATAAATCAAGGTTAAGTATAGAGAAAAAAAATCATTTGGAAACTTCCACAAAAGTAGGACTTGGTCTTTATGGGCTAATTATTATATTCTTGTCCACAATTTGTTAGTAGCATCTTAAAGTGTCATAAATCTTCGAAGAAAACATTATAGCTGTCCTGAGATCTTTTTTTTTTTTTTTTTTTTTTGGAAAAATGGTCCTTTTGGCCCGGCTGCACAATTACTTCACATGCACATGAGCAGCAGCATGATCCTCACAAAAGTCAATGCCTCGGTTCATCAGGACGGCCGTTGTTTGTCTGAACCGGTCAAAACAAGACAATAGAGCACGGCAAACATATGCACCATGAATCACTGCAAGGACAGGCAAGGTTTTGTATAAATGAGGTAGTCTGTTTACAGAGAAGCCTCCTCCACCACCAACTATGCTAACCTGTAGAGCATCAGACATTTGTTATTGTTTGCCAAGGATTTTCATTTTTTTCTCTGGAAGGCGATAAACATTGGGGAAAATGTACTCAGATGAAGATGCCATGGTTTCATGAATAATCTCCATTGGGCTCAGCTCGCAGAGATCCAGTACCTGGATCCTACGCTCCCTGCAGACACATCAATCATTAAAATCATGTCAGAAAATACTTAACTGGATGCGACATATTTTACAGTATTTTCTTTTTTAAATATGAGAACACACAGAGAAGTGAAGGTGAAGTCTGTGCTATTTTTTTGATTTTTAGACAAACCAATAACCGACAGGGAGCACAGGGGAGCAAGAAGCATTCAGATCTCATTCACTCTGGCAAGTTCACAAGTGGAAATATATTCACTTCTTAACATAAAAGCATTGGCTGGCTGAACACTAACAGTGGAACCCCTACCTACTGTTGTCTTTCCACTATATCTCTTTGTTCTCTGCTTCCCTTCTCTCACAGCCAAAGTGTTTCAAAGTTCGACCACAGAACAGATAAAAAGATAAAAGCTCAACCATATGGCACTCGCTGCTCCAGCTGCAGTCAAAAAGGGTTCAAATCTCAGGAATTATTGTTGAAAAAGCCTGTGCTTTAAAGTTTTCGTTGCTCGTGGCATTGGCTTTTGTGTCAGGATGAATTTTATTGAGGCGCACAGCTACTGCTCCGTGTTATTTCATCGCTGCATGTCCTGCAAACCCCACACTGCTGTTATGAATGTCTGCAGCACCCCACCCCTCGACTCCCCCTGGATCTGCTTCTGTCAGACGCAGATTTTTTTTCTGAATCACACAGAGTTGTATCGATTCAACCACACAGATATCGTTTTTGAGTGTTCCATCTGACTGATCTCACCAGGTTTTATCCGTGGTTTATCATCAAACCTCTGCAGTAAGAACTAGAACAGAACAGATTACGTTGGAAAAGTCTGTGGGTAAAATGCGCCATCTGCAGGTTGAGAAGAGCAATGACATTTGCAGCCTGATAAAATAATGTCTTAAATCTGAATCAGTCAGTGCACAAAGATTGAAAGTGGAAGCAGGAAACATCAAACTTTAGAAATGAACCAAATCCTCATATGTAGATTCCACATTTATTCAATGAGGAAGGAGGAGAAGATGCATTGGGGAGTTGATATTTTGTGGAAAAAATAAATTATTAATGACTTATTTGACTAATCATTCATTAAAACATTAAACTGAGCAGCGTTATTATCTGGTAATATGAACACATGACAAGGTTGTTTTTAATATTTACACACCACACACAGTTAACCCATAAAGACCCATTTATGCGCCACATTTATGTCAGTACCCAAATTAAATTTTCTCCATATCTAACCTTTCTTAAGTGATTTATCACTATTTATTCAAAATATTACTCTCTGTATTTTGCATTTTATTAGTATAAATCAGGTATTTTCCTGTATTTAATTCACTGATCATGTAGATGTTCATTAACACTCAGATTAAAGTTGGTTGTTATATTGAAAAACAGAGAAAACAGTAGAAAAAAAGTGACTCTTCTGAAAAATATATCAATAACTGAACATAAACCAAACATGTCCATCCACTGTCATTGATCAAACTCTATGGGTTTTACTGGTGAATCAGTGTCGCTGAAGATGACGGTGTTTTCACGTTCATTACGGAGCCTCTGAACGTCCAAATGGATCAATTCTGATGACCATGAAAAGATGATAAACTGCATTTTACACCAATTATTTACATGTATTGGTAGGATTAGTGGATCAACAGGTATTAAACAGTTTAGATCAGTAGATCAGCCCTGCGATGAACTGGCAAAATGTCCAGGGTGTACCCCGCCTTCGCCCATATGTAGATGGGATAGGCTCCAAGCGACCCCCGTGACCCTAGTGAGGATAAAGTGGGTTCAGAAAATGAATGAATAGATCAGTAGATGGTTTAGATCGATGGTGGATGTTTGGGTCTGTATGGGTCAGGTTAAAACATGTTTTTAGGTTTTGTTCAGTATTGCACTGTTTCCATCTAAATGCTGATGATGATTTTGTCTTTTTCTGCTCAAGGAGGAAGAAGGGGATGAAGTCAACACATCCACCTCCACATCACTGTCCGGTTATAGGTTCCCCCCTAGTGCATATCTGCCGAATTACAACTCCCGCTATGCAGACGTCAGCTACAGCAGCCCTTTCATGAGAGATGCTCATGAAGAGAACCCTGAAAGCATCCTGGACGACCACGTCCAGCGGGTCATGAAGACTCCCGGCTGCCAGTCTCCAGGCACGGGCCGCCATTCTCCCAAGTCCCGCTCACCAGATGGCTTCCCAGCAGGGAAAGGCTTTGGACTGGGTTTATCCTCAGGCCAGAGCAAACATCCACCCAGACACAGTCTCAAGGGAGAGCCCAGCCACCTGTACCATCACAAGCATGTGCACCACATCCATCACACAGGTGTCGGGAAGCCCAAAGAGCAGGTGGAGGCTGAGGCAGCCACGCGCGTGCACGGCGGTCTGCACTGGGGCATGGAGAGCAGTCATTATGGATCAAAGTCTCGATATGCAGATGGAATGGGATCTAGTCCCATGGAGCACACAGGATACAGGTACGGGATCAACTCAGGGAGACCCAGTCCTGGCATGTCATAAAACATCACAACAAGTGGTTCCAGGCACATCAAACCCCGCCCCTCGCATGTATTACAGGTTATTTTGGCATTGATCCAGCTGATGTCATCATGTCTATGCATGTACTGATGTCAGCATATCAAATGTGTCTATATATGTGCCAAGTTTGAAGTAAATTGAAACAAAATTGATGTTTTTATAGACATTTGAAATTTTGCCCGTTATGAGTAAATGGGAGGGAAAAAAAAAGATTTTAAAAATTCATAAAAATGTGAACTTTGACCTACTTTTCCCAAAATGTAATCACATCTATTCTGGGTCACTGGCAATCTGTAAACCCAATTTGGTATGAATTCAACTAATAGTTATGGTGCTACAGACATGGGAAATGTTGCCTATTATAAGTAAATAAGGGTAAAAAAGATTGTAAAAATTCATAAAGCTATTTAAACTCTGACTTATTTTTCCCAAAATGTAATGACATCTGTTCTGGGTCACTGGCAATACATAAACCAAATTTGGTATGAATTCAACCAATAGTTTTGCTGCTAGAGTGTTAATAAACAAACAAACTGAACCAAAAACAAAACCCTTTTCCTCCCCTTGGGGGGATGAGGTGAAAATACACGATACTGAATAAATATGTAATTATGAGACAAAAAAAATGTATTAGGGCTATACAATTAATTGAATCTCTCAAGCTGCCTGTGCACTCATATAACTGTAAATGGTTCAGATGTAGGAGGATGTAGGATGATCTAACAACAGAAATAGGGAATAAATCAACATGAACTCTGTTGGGTTTAATGGATTCAGTGACAGTGAGCAGAGAAGCACTGTGTAAAACTGGCAAAATGAACATAATTACGCTCTGTTTTCTGTCGAGTTTTTATATTCAATGTTTCAGTCGAAAAGCAGACATATGAGTTATCCAGTATTCTCCACAATGATTGTAATGTTTTTTGAAAACTTATCATAACCTTTATTTAACTCAGGAAAAAAGCTCATTGAGATTAAGAATCTTTTTCCAGTGTCCTGGCCAAGACAGCAGCAGCAGAAGTTCCACAAAATAGAAATCACAGCCATACGTTCACACTAAAAATAGATATAAAACACACTGAAAGTCAGTACTAAAACCAAACATAAAACACTAAACTAAGAACATACATACAAAACATCGCCATTATTTTTAAAGGTATTAGAAGTATAAAAATGTTCCTTAAAAGCATCTCAAAGCAGAACTCGATTCAATCCCCGCTCACCTAAGAGTCCAGTTTGAGTGCATGTGGAGTGACAGCCTTAGGCAAAAGTTGCATAATACATCACATTTATACACAAAAACGATGTTAAACCACACAGACATCACGCTCTTTGAGTTTTCACTGAAGCTCAAAAATAAAAGCCCCCTAAAGTTTTTGAAAAGAAGGAATTTAAGCCCTTGTTGTATTTTTGTCGTCAGTTGTTTTCTTTTGTTGTGCAGTGCTAAAGGTGGCGCTCAGTGCAAAAGAGCCTTCAAGAAGGGTGAAGAAGGACGGCCATATGACATGCCAGGTCCCGCAGAAGAGATGGAGAAAAACCAGAAGATCCTTTTGTGGTTAATGGAAGGACAAAAAGAAATGGTTCGACATAAGAGGAGCCCGTACGGGTCAGTAATAATGACATTTACACATGGCATGAACGTTACGCAGTATTGGAAGTATGGAATCTGAGTTTAGTTCAAGGTTCATTTATTGTCATTCATTCAATGTAGCACATGAAGAATGAAATGTGTACTCAGGTCCCAGCAATGAGATAAGAATAGGATAAAATAAAAATAATAACAATACCCCCCCCCAAAAAAAACAAAAAAATATAAAACAGACACACACCTTAAACACATTCACCATTTAAGGCAAGGCAGGTTTATTTCTATCACATTTCATGTACAAGACAATTTAAAGTGCTTTACATAAAACATTAAAAGCATTACAGCAGCAATAAAAAGCATAGGCATGAAAGAGAGGAGAAAAAAGAAAAGCAAAACATAAATAGATAAAACAGATAAAAACTTTAAGCTTAAAAGGAAGTGCAGATCTGAACTGATGAATAAAAACTCTATTCAAATGCAGCTGAGAACAGGTGGGTCTTTAACCTGGATTTAAATAAATAAAAATAAAATAATAAAATAAAATAATTTAAAGACATTCCCCAGCAGCCGAGCATTTAGTCATCGAGTTGCCTTTTGGATGTGACCGCGTGGAATGTGGAAAAATATTTGTGTTTTCAGACTTTTGCCTCTGTTCAGACTTTCATTGGGAGTAGGCCGTCAAAATGTTACACAATGTTTACATTTGTGTGACAGAGTGTGGGTCAGACTGAGGTTGATGCTACTGAAAGTAAGAAAAGAACGGCTCGTGAAGCAAACTCCTACGCAGAACTACCTTTATGTTGTACAACTCACAGTTCACAGAGAGTAAATCCAGTTTGTTTGTTTTTTTTCCTGAGAAATGGCTCAGCAGTCACAAACATAAAGCCTGGCTGACTAAAGACTAAACTGAAAAAGGCAGGTAGCTATAACTCTGTAACAGATCCCAGTAAACCCACCCACCCCCCATATCACACCATGTACATGTGCAGCCATGATGATGTAAATATGTCAATAATATTTAATTTTTAATTCTAACTCTTTACTCATATAAATATTTATTTAAATACCCAATTTCTTATTTTTCTCTTTATATTTTTGTGTTTTCACTCGTTTGTGGTTTTTTCCTACCTTTTTCTCTGTACTTGTTGGTTATATTTTTGTTGCTGCTAACCATGAAATTTCCCCACGGTGGGATAAAGAAAGTCTTATCTTGTCTTGTAAAAAATCATTGGACTTTTTTGAATAATTATAAGCCATATTCATGGAAGAACACTGGATTCACATTCACTAATTTAGTGAATATATTTACATATTTTATATACGGTATTTATTTATTATATTGAGTTGCAAAATGTCATTAGTAAATTGTATGCAATTTTTATAATTTCCCATTTGGGATCAATAAAATCTCTGTCTGTCTATCTATCTATCTATCTATCTATCTATCTATCTATCTATCTATCTTGATATTGATCAAAGCTGTGTGAAATGCAGAGGAGAGGCAAGAATAATAAAGACATAATAAAACGAAACCACCATTAAACACTAAACAAGATGAAAAAACTCATAAGTGATATGACAAGAAGGAAAGTATAAAATATGTAGTGATATGAAAATGACAACATTTGCACAAAAGATAAAAAGGAGACAAAAACTACAGAAAAGGTATAACAAGATGAAAGTAACATGGAATATCAAACAAGATAAATATTGCGTAACATAAGAAAATGATGAAGAACCATTAACAGACAGTATTTTTAGTTATTAAAAGTGGTGGTTGATGTTTTCTTTTTCTC
Organism: Apogon hyalosoma; assembly: GCA_037367295.1. Taxonomy (NCBI): domain Eukaryota; kingdom Metazoa; phylum Chordata; class Actinopteri; order Kurtiformes; family Apogonidae; genus Apogon; species Apogon hyalosoma. Next base: position 25,301,264 of record JAPQRP010000029.1, on the reverse strand, counting down.
TGTGATTGATGTTCCAAAAGGTGCATTTATTTAGTAGAAGATTCAGTAAAAATGTGACGCAAACTAGTCTCAAAATGTATGGAAAGCATATATCTAATCACTGAAACCCCTGTTTTTTACTTTTTAAAAAAAATGTAACCAGGAAAAGTCCCATTGAGATGAAGAACTTCTTTTACAAGGGAGTCCTGGGCCAAGATAGGCAGCAATAAATACAACACACAGTTACAAGATTACACAGTTAAACACATATAACACACACATCTGACAATAAATAGTAAAACTAACATTTACAAGTAGATTAAGAAAAACAAGTGCAAGTGCTGTTGCCTCAGTTCCCTGTATTTTCATAATAAACACGACACTATATGATAACTCTCCTGACTAACCTGGAAAAGTATGAAATGGAAAGTATGAATGAACCTGGGGATATTTTTTATTTGCTGATATAAAATTCATGACTTTTTTGTCGCGGCAGGAGTACGGCCGGATCTAAGAAGACCACCGGCCACGAGGGGTCCCGCCTCAGCTCCGTGGAGCGATCGGCGTCGGCGCATCCGTGCGTCGGCGCCCAGATGCGGAACGCCGTCCAGCCGTCTCACCCGTTCATCCAGGATCCCACCATGCCCCCCAACCCGGCCCCCAGCCCTCTCATCCAGCTGGAGGAGGTCTGCCGTCGGCTCGAGGAGGAGAACATTAAGTCTGGAGCGGTGCAGCCCAAGCAGAGGTGAGCGGAATGGACATGTGCTGTTGCCATGGTTACCGTGACCTTGTGGATAAGAACGGCATCTTTTCAACCCTTTATAGAAATACTCTGAAATTCCAAATTTCAACCTTAGTGTGTTCTTGGAGTACATAACAGGACTTTATTACTTTTGTGAAATTTTTCAATTATTTTTAACGTCATGTAGTAAATCAAATTCAGTGAAGTTACCATATTGGATTTCTTGCCCTTAAGTGGCAAAAAAAATAAAAATAAAAAATCCAAGAAGTATATATAAGAATACAAGAAAAGCACATGTAAGGTAAAAGGAACATGTGTTTTAGAACATTAGACCAATTTAAGTGCTGATCCAGACCCCTGTCCACATCCACATGATCCCTTTGAAC
>JAPQRP010000029.1:25289379-25300148 GCA_037367295.1 Apogon hyalosoma | reverse complement strand
CAAAGCAGGTCCACTCACTGTTCATGCAGAGGTGGACCTCACAGACCCTGTAGACCACATTGGACCTGAGATTGTTGCCTCGCTGTCCTCACTGTAACTGTTGCTGTCACTGTCTTGTAATGTGTAAGTGGAAATGACCAAAAATAGCCCAATAAAGGGTTAACTTGATCCAGGAGAGAACGGGGCCAGTGTGTGTCTAACTGCTGGGGTTGTTCGGTCCTTCAGGTATGTCATGGAGGTGATCCAGAGGGGTCGTTCTGCAGTCAGGCCTGCACTGTTCCCTCCACTCAGCGTGGTGCCCGCCGTTTCAGACAACGAGCTCTCCGAGCCCGAGTATGTCCGCCGTGTCCACTCAGTACCTTCTCCCTCTTTCTCCAAACTCCCCTTAGGTCTCAGCAGTTTAACCCATAAAGACCCAGTGCTGCTTTTGTGGCACTTCCCAAATGAATTTTTCTCTCTATTTAACCTTTCTTAAGTGATTTATCTTCACTTATTACAATATTCTCCTCTGTATATTGATTTTTTTCCAGTGACAATTAAGTATGTTCCTGTATTTGATTTACTGATCATGTAGATGTTCATAAAAATTCAGATTAAAGTTGAGGGTAATTATATCAGAAACAGAGAAAACTGAAGAAAATGTGACTTTTTCTAAAAAATGTAAAATTTACTCATCATGTACATGTTCATAAAAAACTTAGATTAACCCATAAAGACCCATTGCTACATTAGTGGTAGTTCCCAGATTAATTTTTCTTTATATTTAATCATTTTTTAAGTGATTTATCATCATTTATGATAATATAATCCTGTGTGTTTTGCATTTTTCTGTGTAAATCATGTATATTCCTATATTTAATTCACTGATCATGTACATATTCTTGAAACTCAGAGTAAATTCAAAGGTTATTACATCAAAATAGAGAAAAACTGAAGAAAAAGTGACTTTTTCAACAAAATCTATCATTAACTCAATGTAAAAACAAGTCTCTCCATACATTGTCATTAATCCAACTCCATGGGTTTTTTTTTTGGTGAATCAGTATTGTTGAAGATGACGGTGTTTCCACGGTAACTACGGAGCATCTGAACATCCAAATGGGTCATATCTGATGACCATGAAAAGACGACAAACTGTATTTTACACCAATTATTGACATGTATTGATAGGATTAGTGGATCAACAGGTATTAAAACAGTTTAGATCAGTAAATGCTTTTGGTCACCGGTGGATGTTTGGGTCTTTATGGGTTAACACACATCGCATCCACTGATTCACATTCCAGGGTTCATACAGGTGCTTTAAATCCTTGAAAATGCTTGAATTTCAATGTTGTGTTTTCAAGGTCTGAAAAGTGCTTGAATTTCAGTTTAAATGCTTGAAAGTACTTGCAATTATAACCAAAGCTACTTACAGAGAGGTGATGCATTTTGAAAAATAAAACTTTTAGGTCAAAAAAGAAAATTAGCATATGTTCTCAGGTCAAATCCAGGTCCATTTTTATCTTAATCTTTGACTCAGAATGTGTGCCTGTGGAACGTCAAGTAGCTTCCCTTTTTTTTTTGGATAAAATGTTCTTTAATTTCTAAAGTTTTTGCTATTATGAAACAGTTTTAGGTGTTTATAGCATAACATAATTATGAGTATATGTATTCTTGTAGATATGTATTTTTTAAGGCATGAGCTGGAAAATTTTGAAAATGACCCTTAAAAGTGCTTGAATTGAAAAATGTGTATGAACCCTGAGATTCAACTCGCTGAGGGCTACGTGTTTGTAGAGCTGCTAAAAGAGACGCTGTTCAGCTTCAGTCACTTCTTCCCCTAATTACTTGTGTGTGTATCTGTGTGCGCTAGTATTGTATGTTTATTTTAATTCTAGACTCTTGATCACTTTAAAATAGTCAGATAATGACAGTCAATGAGAACATAGACCAAAACGAAAACCTAGCAGTACAAGAAGTAATTTTGTTATTGGCAAAAAAGGACATTTTCAACAACATAAACTGAAACAAAATATAACTGCAGACGAAACCACTTGTTTTCCCCGACTTCTTGAATTTTCCTGAGGGAGCTTGGGAAATAGTCATAGTCATTTATTTTTCCCCCCAACTCAGGCGTCATATCAAAAAATGGTCGTTTGCCAACAGGTCATGAAACCTTTGCATGTAACCTAAGTTCCAAATTATGAGCAATTACAATTAGTGTGGCCTGTTTTATCTTTGTTTCACCATAAAGTCAACAGCTGATCTATGATGAAGCAGAAGGTTACCTTTTTTTTTTTCATTTAAGTTTTTATTGAAATTTTATAAACACATACTCTCCAAAAACAACAAAAAATGAACACTATGCGACACTACATTCATGTTATTTAGTCCTTCCACCATTCTGAGTTCTGTAATCAGTCCATTTATTCCATTTTTTGTCCATTTGTGCTTCTTGTAGTCACAGTTCATGAGTTATTTTTTCCATTGTATATATTCCGTCAATAATTGTGATCCATCGGCCCCTTGTTGGTGGTTCTGTCTTACCCCAGTTCCTTGTAATAGCTTTTTTAAAAGCCGCTAAAAGTACCTTAACCAAGTATATGTCGTTTCCCATTACATTTCCATCAGACAAGTTACACAAATCCAGTCCATCACAGCACATTGGAATCTCATACCCCATTATTTGTCGTAGCACTCCACACACCATCTCCCAAAACACAGTTATTTTATCGCAGAAGGTTACTTTACTGTTCTGTAGTTTATCACAGTCTCAACATATAGGTCAGATGAATTGAAAGAAATGAGAAAAATCTGCGCAGATAGTCTCAACAGTGTCAGGCAGAACATTAGTGACCCAGTTTCTCCCTTACAGAAGAGTAGATAGAATAAAGCCGAACAGTTCGTCATCCTTTTTGTTTATCAACCGTGTCACTGAAATAGTGACGAGGTTTGTTTGACAGCAGCGAGCTATAGAACTCAAAGAATAGATAAAAAGAACACGACAATGTCAACTCAGTTACACAAGCAACACAGGGGCATTATTCTACATAAACTAATAAAATATCAATCATGAGTAATGAGTAGTTACCATAGTGTCCACAGGTCCTTATTATGTCTTAATGGGGTGATATTTTGCTTTTTTAAATGGAATTATGGATTTTCAAACATTTCCCTGTGGTCTACATAAACTGTAAATGCTATGGTTGGGTCTAAATTCTTCATTAATTCAACTCCACAGGTCCAACCCTATTTCTGAGTAATGACACCAGAAAGGTGGTTTTGAGCGCTGGCCCTTTAAATGCAAATGAGCCATTTCACGTCCCACCCCTTCCAGGCTTTCTGTCCTATTCAGCCACTTGTGTTCATTAATACAACCAACAGCTGAACACTTTAGGTAATCGGCTCGAAGTTTGGACATATTTTCAGTTTTTACTACAACCGCTGCTGCTGATAAACAATTATGTCGTACTCGGAGAGTGTTCGTCGGAAGTCTTGACCTTTTATGTGCAAATGTCGTGACATAACTAGTTATAAAACGGAACAAATTAAGAAGGAATTGAATTGGATTGGTTGAAGAAATCCACTTGATTTTTGCCCAAATTAATATATAGCAAAACACCTGGAGGGTTCAAATTCAAACCTTTTGACCTGTTAGGATCCAGATACACAAATAAATGAACCAAAGACTAATAAAAGTGGGTTTAGCAAAATATGATCCCTTTAAAATTGCATTAACATTAACCCTTAAAGTCTCTCATTTGAAATTACTGGGTAAACCTTTGATCCAACAGAATTTATGCATCTTTATTTCTGTTTGTCAAGCTCTCCTCTATAAAAAAAACAACTACACTGAGAATTGTGACATTCTCATACGCTGTGATGAACGTTCCGAGCCCTGAAATGAATTTCGAACACCTGTTGTGTGATGCAACAGATGCAAACCTTAACTCGACATGTGTTTCTTACATTTTATCCACAAAGCTCACATCCCAATATCTTAATCCGCTTTCATCTGTAGAAAAAAAAGGACCGCATAAAGTATTTCATCATAAAATGCTGCAGGTTATCTCAACAGGCGCCCAAAACTTATCCACAGCCATCGGCACAAACTGTATTTCACCTCAAAACATCGATAATATACTGTTTCCAAAGGCCAGTATATTGCAGAACTCAATAAAGTCTGCTGTCTGACTGCACAGCATCACTCAGCTCGTCCTATAATTAATATCAATATAATTTGACTCTAATATGCGGTGCTGATTTAATGTTGACCCTAAGTTTCCATACATTTACATCGGCCGTTTGTATTGATCAGATTGTGTAGAAAATGATCCAGATAATATTGTTCATCCCTGTCTTTGTTTAGTTTCTGGTGTGATCTCCTACTGAACCCAATGAGTTGGAAGAATTTTTAAAACTTTATAGTTATAGTTGTGTCCAACTGTGTAAATCTATCACAGAACCTAATGCATTATACTTCCACTTAACACCTGCAAGATGCACATTAACCCATAAAGACCCAGTGCTACTTTTGTGTCAGTTCCCAAATCACATTTTCTCTATTTAACCTTTCTAAAGTGATTTATCACCATTTATTATAATATTATCCTCCATATTTTGCATCTTTTCAATGAAAAGCAGGTATGTTCCTGTATTTAATTTAGTGATCATGTAGATGTTCATAAAAGCTCAGATTTGTGTCGAGGGTTATTAAATCAAAAACTGAGAAAACTGAAAAACAAGTTAATTTCCAACAAAACATGTCATCAACTGAACATAAACCAAGTGTCTCCATCCACTGTCATCGATCCAACTCCATGGGTTTTACTGGTGAATCAGTGTTGTAGAAGATGACAATGTTTCCACGGTGACTACGGAGTGTCTATATACTGACAACTCAACCTGAAAAATCTCATTCATTTAATTTCTTTCATTCATGGATGTTCATTTCATCAGCAGACATTCAATAATCATCAGGTGGACATTTACACGCCTATGCTCGAAAAGGAGCAAGATGAAGAAAATCGTATTTTTCCTGCCCCCTTCTAAATAACAATAGCTTTAATGGTTAGCTATACACAATTAGTTATGAAGTCAAACTATAAAGTCAGACTGAAAACTGAAATTTCTTAAGAAAAATAAGTGCAATTTTAACAATATTATGCCTCAACTTGCGTTTGCATTATGGATCGGATCTACACTGGCACAAAACATTTTATTAACAGGCAGAATATTGTCAAAATTGGACTTATTGGTGGAGGTAAAACTGTGATTATTAGATTATTACTTCCTGTAAAGTAAATATACTTGGTTCTGCTGTTGATATCATTGAGGTCCTGTAAAGTCTCTTGGCGTTTCTCAATACACGTTCTTGTCTGTTGTCGTGCTCTCGCGAAACGTCATCAGTCGCGGCCCAAGTACCGTTCCAATTCAAGTTCGCATAAACCAAGAACGCGTGGAATACCCGGATGTTGTTCTTGTCAGCTAGCTTTAAACCAAGGATGCACTGCTTGGTGACTCGTGTGGACTTGGCTGGGAAATATTTCCCAAGATGCAGTTCGTGCTGATTCCGCCGACTCGGACGGGACCTGGGTGGCCGACGAAATGTATTACAGTTTTGAAAAATATAGAAAATGTATGAATGACATGTAAATACTAGTACAAATGTATTGAAATCAAATCGAGTGACATTTTGGTGATTTGAGGGAAATACGTTATGGAGCCGATGACAGAAATACAGCAGAGGCAGGGAGGAAAGGTCACAAGTACGCAGCCGTTCCAATTACAGATAGACTTGCGTTCTTAGGAAGTCCGTTCTCTGAGACCGTTCTTACCAAGACCGTACTCGCCGAGTTCACCAGAACGTACTCTGCGTTCTTGGTGTTGAGAAACGGCCTCTGTGCGGTGAACACTGGGACGCGCTGCCTGCCTCAGGTGTATGTTCAGATCCACAAACAGTAACAGGTCACTGGTTACTATGGTGACGGGACACATGTCACTACCGGTCATGAGGTGTTTTTTTTTTTTTTTCTCACAAGAATGTTATTAGAGAGACCTAAATACAAAGACATACATAAAATAACATCAATGGGCCATAAACTGTATCAGTGAACAGAGAATAACATGTATCTTTAAAATGCATTAAATTGAAGTATTATGATCGTCTTTAAAGGATCCTGACACCAGTACTTTTAGCAGAAACCTTTCAGGTACATATGTAGTTTATACTCAATATCAGTCGTCTTTCAGTTCATTCCCCCTTAAGACCCACAGAGAGGATCACAGAGGAAATAGACGCGGATTTTCTGAGTCCTCACTCGCTGAAGTCCTGCAGAGATGAAGGCGTTTTAATGTTTAGTCAGAGACATGTTTCTATTTCATGTTTGACTACCCTCTCTTAACAAATAGAGGGAACTGGTGGAGTGTGGAAGAGGCAGATGAAAGCCAGATTATGTGGAGAGTCTGCACTCAGTCTGATGTTAACCATCATCAGTGCAGTTATCAACAGTTTCAAATGTATTTTTCTGAATTTTATTTTAACCCGTACAGACCCAAAACTCCACCAGTGACCAAAACCATCTACAGATGTAAAATCAGAATCAGTAGTTTTTTAAATCCCAGGAGGAAATTATTGGGTGTTACATTAACTCCATTCCAGTATAATAAAAAGTAGTAGGAAAGAATTATAAATACAACAGAAAAAGAAATATATATATTAGTGTTGTCAAACAATTAAAATTTTTAATCAGATTAATCACAGGGTTGCTGCTGATTAATTTTGATTTATCACGATTAAATATTAATTTTTAATATAATTATAATATATAATAATATATATTTATCACGTTTCATTTTGTTTGAGCAAACAAACTCAAGAAAGAAGAGAATATATATATGCACTTAACATCTTTATTAAACACCTCCAACAGTTTCAAAAAAAAAAAAAAAAAAAATTGTAAACAACTGTTCCGTCTTGTTTTTTTTTGCCCTCATATTTCCATCCAGAGGCCAACGTGCTGTTTAGCGTCTTCCATCTTGATGGGCTGGTTCTGCTGCCTGTCACTACCCAGATCAAATGCCCATTTATTCATGCCCGACATTAACTCTACTTGGACAAACTGATCCAAATGTGTTGGCAGAGACGTTCAGTGTCCTTTTGCACTGCAGATGGGTTAATTGAGTTAAAATTTTTAATTGGATTAATCATGATGATGGATGATTAATCTGTGCTAACATGTTGATTTTGACAGCCTTATATATATAAACACTGTTAAGACAAAAAAAATTAGAGCAGCAATTTGTACAATATGTACTAGACAAAATATTATTAATATGATTTAAGAATTATGCATAAGTGTGCAAAAATAGTGTGTGTAATTATAATTATGCGGTTATCAGGTCTGATGGCCACAGGCAGGAATGATTTCCTGTCGTTCAGTGCTGCATCTGAGTGGAATCAGTAGTTTAATACTTGCTGATCCACGAATCCTATCAATATGTTGAAATAATTGGTGTAAAATGCAGTTTGTCATCTTTTCATGGTCATCAGATATGACCCATTTGGACCCTCATAGGCTCCGTAGTTACCATGGAAACACCACCATCTTCTACAACATTGATTCACCAGTAAAAACCCCTGGAGTTTGATCGTAAAATACCTGATTTTCACTGAAAACTGCAAAATACAGATGATAATATAATAATAAATGGGGATACATCTCTTAAGAAAAGTTGGATATTGAAAAAAAAAAAATGTTGGAAATGCCACAACATTAGCACTGGGTCTTTATGGGTTAAATACTTTGTTGGAACACAACTTAAAGAAAAAGCGTCTATAAAGTACTGAAAGCACTCATGAAACATATCGATCGATCCTGTTTCCTGTGATCCAGCTCTGCATGGTTTTATCGACATTTACCAATGACCTTTTTTTGTTTATGAAGTGTATAAACGTGTAAAAACCCGGCAGCGGTGGGCCTTTTCACCAAAAACGGTCCAAACCTCAGGGTGTCTGCTCCAAACCTAATTGTCCACAGTGAGCTCCTTTCATTCTTTTTTTTCATTTCTTCTTCCCGACACCACTTAAGAATTCATACACTTTCCGCTTCTGTGTCTTGCTGAGGCTTTATCTGTCGGTTTCCTTTGCTTCCTGTCTTTTTGTTCCCGCTGTCTGTTTTACTGAGCTGCTTTCAGTCCAAAATACAGCAGTCTGGGTCAACGCTGAGAAGGTCATTCAGTGGATATCATTCCTTTTAAATCCATACTAAACACTAAAACGCGCCTTTTGAGCAATAAACGGAAATATATACGACTTAATTGTGATAAAACTCCCCTGAATGAAAGAAGCCGAGAGCTGCTCGTGTTTATTATATTAGCAATATTTATTTCACAGCCGACCTGACCTGAAACCACTTACAGTTTTCTCTTGTGTGAACATTTACGCTTAACTTTTCTCAACGAGGTCGCTATCGGACGGAAAATTTTCAGAAAGAGTTGTTGTTGCACTCGACAGTTCATCTTTTACTGACGCGGTTTTACTCGTTCACAAGTGAGACGCACACATTTCATTCACCTCCTTAAAAAAGGTGTAATTTTTCCATCTTTCATGCCAGTAGAATCATTTTCACCTTTCACTCTTTTTTCTGGGTCACCGTCTAATCTTTTGTGTGTTTGCTGTTGTGCTGTTAACGCTATATCTTATATATGGTGTCGCTCAGCTGCAGTATTACGAACCATTTTGTGTCAGTAAAGCAACTAATGATTTAACAGACTGGATTTTATTAAGATTTATATATTCTTATGCATATATTCTTTGACTAGTAAAACCCAGGTAGTTTGACAAATGGCAGAGGTTGTAGGTGCTTGTTTTTATTTTCATTTGATGATATATTTTGCCGAAAAAGCCACTTTTTCTTTAGTTTTCTCCGTTCTAATATAATAACCTCTGAATTTACTCTGAGTTTTTACGAACATCTACATGATCAGTGAATTAAATATAGGAAAATACCTGATTTCCAGTAAAACCCATGGAGTTTGATAAATAACAGCAGATCTAGACAGTTGTTTTTTCCTCATTTATTCAAATATTTGCAGAAAAAGCCACTTTTTCTTGAGTTTTCTGGTTTTTTTTATATAATAACCCTCAACCCATAAAGACCCAAAAAGACAAAACCATCTACTGAGCTAAACTATTTAATACCTGTTGATCCACATGTCAATTATTGGTGTAAAATACAGTTTGTCTTTTCACGGTCATCAGATATGACCCATTTGGACGTCCAGAGGCTCTGTAGTTACCGTGGAAACACCGTCATCTTCTACAGTATTGATTCTCCAGTAAAACCCATGGAGTTGGATCAATGACAGTGGATGGAGACACTTGTTTTTGCATTCAGTTGATATATTTTGTTGAAAAAGTCCTTTTTTCTTCAGTTTTTCTCTTTATAGATGTAATAAGCTTTGAATGTACTCTGAATTTTTATCCACATGTAGATGATCAGTGAATTAAACATAAGAAAATTCATGATTTACACTGAAAAATGCAAAACACAGAGGATAATATTATCATAAATGGTGATAAATCACTTAAAAAACAGTTAATTATAAAGAAAAATTAATTTGGGAACTGCAACAAAAGTAGCATTAAGGTTAATCTGAGCTTTTATGAACATGTACGTGATCAGTGACTTAAATATAGGAAAATACTTGATTTTCACTGAAAAATGCAAAATGAAGAGGATAGTATTATATGAAATGATGATAAATCACTTAGTGAAATTTAGATATAGAGAAACATCCATTTGGAGGTCACGACAGAAATAGTTCCAGGTCTGTAAGGGTTAAGTTTTAGGTAAAATGTATCAGTAATAAAGTGGTTAAATGTGATATTATGGTGCATGTACTTTTCAGACGATAAAGCACTTGTTCCTGTGAACGGGCAGGTTCCATGCGGTTTGTTTAATACTGTTCTTTCTTCTTCTACAGACATAAAGCCACTAAAAAGCAGCCGTGTGAGAAAATGACTGTGGCCTATTACTTCTGCGGCGAGCCGATCCCGTACACGACGAGCATCGACAAAGGCAGGGTTGTTACGCTGGGCCAGTTTAAAGAACTGCTGACCAAGAAAGGAAACTACAGGTGAGATTTACAGCCGCGTTTAGTGTCTGCGAGGTGTGTGACAGGTGTTTTAGAGTCCTCATGCTCTGCTTTTAGAACCCATATCAAACGCTAGAGTTCAACACTGGCATAAAACACCTAACATACTAATATGTATAACAATAATAATAATAATAATAATATAATATGTTTAATTCTAATTCTAAATTAATATAAATATTTCTGTAAATAGCAAATTTCTTATTTTTCTCTCTATATTTCATTTTTTCTCATTTGTGGTTTTTCTACCTGTCTTTCTCTGCAGTTGCTTGTGTGTTGCTGCTGTTAAACTGTGAAATATCTCATCTCATCTTACCTTATCTTATCTTAGCTTAGCTTAGCTTATCTTAGTTTACCTTAGCTTATCTTACCCTGCCTTTTCTCATCTCACCTTATCTTACCTTTTCTTATCTCATTTAATCTTATCTCATCTCAATTTATCTTACCTTTTCTTATCTTATCTTATCTTATATCATCTTAGCTTACCTTATCTTACCTTTTCTTATCTCATTTCAACTTATCTTACCTTATCTTATCTTATCTTATCTTACCTTTTCTTATCTCATTTCACCTGTTCTAATCTTACCTTTTCCTATATTATCTCATCTCATCTTATCTCACTTAATCTT
>JAPQRP010000029.1:25245980-25278820 GCA_037367295.1 Apogon hyalosoma | reverse complement strand
CAGTTTCTTGTTCATTTTAATGCCTGGTCCAACTAAAGGTACATTTGTTTGGACAAATATAATGATAACAACACAAAAAGCTCATAGTAGTTGGATTTCAGAGCTGATATCTATCCATTTTCCATGTTTTCTTGATAAAAACCAAAATCACTTCCGTTCTTCCATCGATAGTTCTGCCAAAAACAGTGCTTTTATTCATTCCATGTTTTCTTTTCTGTCTGTTTTAGTCACATGATACACACAGGAGTTATCACTTGATTGCATAACCACTGTTTTTGATGATTTTTGATGGTCTAATAATTTTTTCCGTGACTGTATACTTGTAGATAACACATACTTGAAGCGTAACTGTAGTTTTTGGCTTCAGACTGAGGAGGGCACTCTTAGTTAACCAAGATGCCCCTGGTTTATGTAATCCCTTAACCTAAACCATTCAGACAAACACGTCACATGGCACCGCAAAGATGAATTGTGTATCTGTGTGTGTTTTCTAAAAATAAGCAGGAATGTATGTTCCCCACTGCATATGTTGAATAACCCTAATTTACGTGATATGTAAAAAGATTAGAACAAAGGATCCACAGTCTGTACGGTTCTGTAATAACGTGGAATAAGAGCTAATAGTATGGAACTCCCATAGGGGGTAATTTCCAGTAGTAATCAAGACTTTGTAAATAGATAGATTATGTGACTGCTGCTGTGAGTTCACAAAACCCACAGGCTCTTATTGAATTAATGCTTTATTATCAAATTGTCTGGGTGATAAAGAACACGCTGTTCGACCAACGATGTGAAACACCTTCTGGTAATTACTGTACCTGAGTCTACAGCGGTGAACGCAACCATACGTTTGCACCACAGGTGTCTGACAAAGACTTCACACCTTTTAAACACATTAACACGCCTTGGGATCTTGACTGATGGTGCTTATTGTGAGCGTCATTAATGTCGAACCCATTAAAGATCAGCTTGTTCCCTGCAAACGCATTTGCAGAGCGTCATCAAACCCAAGAGAAACCAAATATTGTTGGTTTTACAAAGAAAAACTGATTAACCCTTTAACCCCTGAGACATTATTCCAGGTAAATGAGCTGCTGTGAATTTGTATTTGTTTGTACTTGTGTTCCTTTTCTTCAGTGGTTTTGTTTTACTGTGTGTTTTAGGGTCAAAACAGGGTGGAATAACAGAAAAAGACATAAAGAGGAATTGAAGTTTGACAGGTTTTTACTAAAATAAGACACTCAGAATTTACATCAGCAGCAGATTTAGGATGTTTAACATGAACCGTGAACTGGAACGCACTGAACAAGTATTGGATTTTGGCCTGGTAATTTTTGTTTAAGGGTTTGTTGTTTTTTTTTGTTTTTTTTTAACTAAATCAGTCCAGCTGCTTTTTGGCACCTGGTTGAACTCCAAAAAGCAGTTACATGGTCAAAACTTGGTAAAAACACAATAAGAAAATAAATAAATAAAAAGAAAAATCAACACAAAATTGCAAACAACAGTAAAAACACAAAACGACAAAGAAAACAGTGTAAAAAAAACCAAAAAACAAAGGTAATGGCTACTGCCACAGTACTGCGGCGCGAAATATCAGTTTGCCTACTGCCACAGAGCCAATCAAATGATCCAAATCCTGCACTTTGAACCTTGTCCCAGTGGCTGATTTATATTCATCAAAACACGGGCAAATTCTTCATATGAGGTAAAACAGTCGTCGCATTCCACGCTGTTTGCCTGCTGCTGAAACTGAAAGTGTGAATGCAAACACAAACCAGCCTCTGGTAACGTACCCTGGTCTTTTCCTGTAACCGCATAGACACGTGGCCTGTGCAGTGCTTATGCCACTGTACCGTGGCAGCAGGGCGACAGGGTACAAGTTACCAGTCTGCACATGATAGAACGAGGACGCTGAGTGGCTCTGTGGTAACATGCAAATGAAACAGTAGACCCACAGATCTGTGGCAACAGACACTTTGAAAAAAGCCCAAACGGTCTATTTTCATCGAGAGTCGGTCTCACTCACTGCTCCGTGTTTTTGCCCCCGTTCCACAGGTGGTGGAGGGTGCACTGAGCACGCTCAGATGTCTATGGAAAGAACAAGGTGTATTCTATCGGCATGTTTTGAAATTTTTCATATTGAGCAGACGGTTGAATTTTTCTGACTATTTCAAATAAATCATACATTCAGGCACGTCAGGGGTTAAAGACATTAACACTGGATCTCAACACATGGCTCATTGTAGCTTAACTGATAAGTTCAAGGAGCTACATTGCACTTTGCAAAAATGACCAAAACCTATCAATAAAGACTTGAAAAGATGTCAGTCTACAGCACAGGTGCCAAACATGCGGCCCGGGGGCCAAATCCGGCTCGCCAAAGGGTCCAGTCCGGCCCTTTGGATTAATTAATTATGAAATGCAAAAATATATATTAAGATAATAACAGTCATTTTAGTTCAGGTTCCACATTCAGACCAGTTCAATCTGAAGTGGGTCAGGCCAGTAAAATACTCTCATAATAATCTATAAATACTCACGACTCCAAATTTTTCTCTTTGTAAATGTAAATGTTTTCACATGTTTACACTAAAACAAAGTATAATTTTGCAGAAAAGTTGAACAATCTGAACGAATATGAAGAACCTGGAATGTTTTAAGAGAAGTAAGTGCGATTTTAACAAGATTCTGCCTGACATTAAATGGTTTTTTTTTTTTTTTGTATTTGTACATCCACTGTGATCTGTAAGTTATAATTAACATGTGGAAAATATTGTTAATAATATTGTTAAAATTCTGCTTATTTTTTTCAGTTTGTTCACGTTATTCACATTGTTTGAAGGGACAGTTTGTAGATGTAAACATTTTCGTTGTTTAATTGTACTTTTTTCACTCTAAAATATAGAGAAAAGTTTGGAGTTGACATTATTTATATATTATTTTGTTATTATTTCACTGGTCCGGCCCACTTCGGATCAAATTTAGCTGAATGTGGCCCCTGAACTAAAATAAGTTGGGCACCCCTGCTCTACAGCTTCTTCCACTGCTCCACCACCACTGTTGTTTTTCCAGGTTTATTTTAGCTAAAATGCCAGATGGTCGTTTCCCAACTGGATCCACCAACTGATGAGAATTCAAGCGTGGGTTCTGGTTTTATAGAATCCTGTCTGGAAAACATAATTATCTAAACTTCGTCTAACATTGCCATATAAATGAAACCAAAACCTCATTGTCAGCAGCAGCAGAAAATGGACTCATTTAATCCGTAGAAAGTGTTTAACTGACACTGGGAATTTGACATTTTTTGCCCTTATGCAAGGCACATACGATTTTTTTTTTTTTTTTTTTAAGACAGTCCGAACAGCACAAATCCGACCCAGCCCACGTTCATGTGTGCTCCTAAATCAGATACATATCTGATGTTCTGTGAGTTCAGTCTAAACAGTCAAATCGCAGAATTCATAACTTCTTTAAACACACTGTGATGCATGGGCCCTCACGTCTTCTTCTGCACATGCGGGTCACTCTGGACGCACAGACCGTTCACATATGAGTCTGTAGCGTGTGAAAGTAGCCTAATATACAGCTAACATGCACGTAAACAGTTTAAATAAAGAAATAACTTCGCAGAAACTCGAAATTTAAGCCTACACCTCTCGCTTATTCGCAGTCCTAATTACTGTTGCAGTGTTGATGTGAAGACGCTGATTAAGTGTTAAACCTCCTAATGTGGCTCCGGTACTTGTTCTGTTGACAAATGTAATTATAACGAATTCATAACATCTCCGACGACGAATTAATTAGACATGTAATTAATGAATTAATGTCACATTTTGCTGTTCATAGTGACAGTTCCACTTGTGTATTGCCTTTAACACAGTCAGGTAACTAAACTCTTCTGTCCTTTTACGTCGGCATCATGTGACCACGTTATCAGTCCCCTTACCAAGGCCATCTTCAGGTAATTTATCATATTTTGCATTCATTTTAAGATAACAGATTATTGATCCCACAATGGAGGAATTCACCGGTTCAGGCAGCAATAGGTTAAAGCGCAAGAAAATGTGCATGCATAAAGGAAGTGAAAAAAAAAAGATAAACAAGTGGTTCCAGGCACAATAAGCTCCGCCCCTCACACATATTGTAGCTTATTTTGGCATCGATCCAGCTGATGTCATTATGTCAATATGTGTGCTGATGTCAGCATATTAATTGCCTCTACATAAGTGGCAAGTTTGAAGTAAATTGAAACAAAACTGATGTTTTTATACACATTTGGAATTTTGCCCATTATAAGTAAATGGGAAAAAAAGAATAAAAATGCATAAAAACTTGACCTTTGAGCTGCTTTTCTCAAAATGTAATCGCATCTATTCTGGGTCACTGGCAATCTATAAACCCAGTTTGGTATGAATTCAACCCATAATTTTGTTGCTACAGACATTTGAAATTTCACCCATTATAAATAAATGGGAAGAAAAATATTTTAAAAATTGATTTAAAAAAAAAAATGGAACTTTAACTTACTTTTCCAAAATATAATCACAACTATTCTGTGTCACTGGCAATCTATAAACCCAGTTTGGTATGAATTCAACCAATAATTGGGCTGCAACAGACAATTGAATTTTTTCCCATTATAAGTAAATGGGAAAAAAAAAATTACAAATTCATAAAAAAATTGAACTTTGACCTACTTATTCCAAAATGTAATAATATCCATTCTGGGTCACTGGCAATCTATAAACCCAATTTGGTATGAATTCCACCAATAGTTTTGCTGCTATAGACATTTGAAATTTCACCCATTATAAGTAAATTTAAAAAAAATAAAATTAAATTCATTAAAAAATTGGAATTTGACCTACTTTTCCAAAATGTAATGAGATGTATTCTGGGTCATGAATTCAATCAATAGATTTTCTGCTAAAGTGTTAACAAACAAACAAAGAAACAAACCGAACCAAAAGTAATACCCCTTGCCTCCCCTTCGGGGGGCGGGGTAATACAAGTAATAAAGTAATAACCTCTATAGGCTCTAAAACTCTATATACATATTTACATAAGTAGTTTTTTGTCTTTCATTAGAGGACATGATGTCAAAGTGCAGCAGCAGCAGCTTCTGTTATGAAAATACACTTTAGACATGAACACTGAGTGGAGTGACTACTAGACTTTAATATGTAAACAGCATCTGTACATGGATGATTTTGTCACAGGCTTTTTGATTCGTATTTGATCACAGTGAACATTAGTTGACACACCGTCAGTATTATATTCAGTTTGAACAGCTGTGTTTTGTTTTGTTGGGTTGAATAAATACAGCTGTCCCTCGCTCATGATCCATTAAGTAAATCCATAAGAAGTAGTGAACGACGGCTCAGGCTTAATTTACGCTGACGATGCACAGTATTATGATCAGGTCAGAAGTTCCAAACATTTCAGACATAAAAATAATTTCTCTCTCTTCTTCAGTCCTTTCAGTGACAAGCTGAGCTGCCCTTGGCAACACGTTGCATGATAAAAAAAAAAAGCATAATACGCAGTAAAATATCCAAGTATAGGCTACGAGTAAGGTGAATAGATTCCAAATGTCAGAAACGTAACAAATGTTTTTCTTCTAGTGTTTTTTTTTTTTTTTTTTTGCGAGGTGTCTTAAAAACAGAATTTAATTTGACAGGTCAGTGTGCAGCGCTGGCCATCCAAGATTGGTGTTTGTGCACTTCAGGGATGGAAAAAATGGAAATGAATGGAAAAAAAAACCAAAAAAAACTATGAATCACAGAAGTCTGGACTATGACTCATAGAGGAGTGGGTGATAGGCTGAGTAGAGATCCACTGTGGGCGTGACACCTGCCGGACCAAGAGCTACCCTCCATGTTAGGGGGCTTCGGGGCGTCCAGTGGGTGGAAAAATGATGACATGGGCGTCTGTGATTCTGGAGCTGAATGCAACCTCAGGTAGTGAACTGGAAACGTCACAGTCATCAGAGGCAAAGCGGACATTATCAGTTGTAGAAACCAAGTTCAGACTCAAAGAAAAGCGTGAACGAGTGGTGCCGGGCGCAACAAACCCCGCCCCTCGCACGCACTGTTGCTTATTTTGGCGTCGATCCAGCCGATGTCATCGTGTCTGTACATGTTCCGATGTCAGCGTATCAGTTGTCTCTATAAAAAACATCAAATTTGTTTCAAATTACGTCAAACTTGGCACATTTGTAGACTGTATCGTATCGTACTGTAACGTATCATATTGTATCTTACTGTATTGTATTGTATCATATTGTATTGTATTTTACCATACCATACCGTATCATATTGTATCGTATTATATCGTATTTTATCTTACCGTATTGTATCGTATCATATTGTATCGTATTACATCGTACCTTATCTTAGGTAGAGCTCTCCAGTTTAGTGCAGGAAAATACAAGGCACAACAATAACAATAGAAGGCACACGTATTTACATTAGAAAAAATAAAGAGTAAAAGTACTACAACTAGGAATGTTTGTAAAAAATGTAGAATTTAGTTGTGCAAATAGCATGAGAATATTGGAAATAGTGCAGATGACATGAGAAAATAAATATTGTGGGAATGAATAGTGTGAAAGGCTAAAATAACATGGAAGACTGTAAACATTTTTACAGATATAGCACATGTTATGGGATGCGATGATGGGATAAGATGAGATTATCGCAGAGAGCATCAGCGTTATCACCGGTGTTCTACTGATGTTGTGTTGGGTTATTTGCAGTACCACGGTGTTTCAGTTTCAGCTTCGCGGTTTGTCTTTTATGGATTACGACCGTCTCTCTCAATTCACCATATATTTTTTATTAGTAAGTGTGCATTTTTATTTTTATCAATTACTAGAAATTTCAGGCGACCCCATTTGAATTCCAGGCGACCCCACGTAGGGTCCCGACCCCAAGGTTGAAAAACATGTTCCAGCCCCAGTGATCAGACGTTCCCCTCGGGCGTAACGATTTCACCTGAAACACATAAAGCAGGACTCTTTAAAGCATTACATACACGGGACACTTATTTACTTAATGGACTACCAACACGTGTCGCTGCCCTGTAACTGCTCACTTTCATTGATTTCCTCTGCGCCTCCACCTATCCTTGGAAGGAAATGCCTTTTTGAATTGCCTCTACAGAGTCTGCCGTTACAGTTTCGACTTGTATCCTCATTATTATCGGTTCACAGTCGTCATTACGTGCATTGTGCTGCAGTCAATTGTATTACAGCCCTCTTTAGGTAATTATATGAAGAAAACAGAAGAGTTTAACGAGTCTGTCGCCTTAGTCCTCGAACGGTTCCGTCCATTTTCTTTTAACCCGGACTGTTTGTTTGAGACGAAACTGCAAACTGAGCCACGGCGCAGAGCTTTAACGCGACCATCTACTTGTGAAACCGAAGAAAAAAAACTGCGTCGTCAGCCTCCTGTGACACGACTTTACCCTAAACCGTCTCGAGTATTAATTGTAATGTAGTTTCCACGGCGACAATAGCGCAGCCACAACCCCTGCCAAGGCCCTCGGTGACGTACATGTGTAAATTTCCTGTAATCACTGTCGACCCAACAGTCCTAATTTCCGCCGCTGCAGCACAGACGCCGCTCACATCTGCACAAACAACACCCTCCCCGACTCCGCCGAGGTCCAATTTTAGTCGTTTAAGAGTAAGATGTGAGATTACGTTTATGTAACGATAAAAGCTTCGCTCCAAACATCGTACGTGTCACCTTTGTGATTACACGGACGCTCCCGATGCACATTATTGTTGTTTGTTGCTCTGTGGAAGGCCGTCAAAGTCATATTTACTGAGCTGTTATGGTGTGAAATAAATGTGTTGTAATCCTTGAGTGAGATGGAATGAAATCGCTATGTTGGAGATTCATTTATGAGTAATCAGAAAGTAATCTCCAAGCAATTTAAAAGGTTTTAAAGCGTCTTTTACATACACTCAAGATGACCCTCGTAGGAGCCTGAATGCACGTCACTGATAAAACAGATTTTATAACAGAACAGAATGATCTACATTTAAATAACATCACATGCACAGTAAAGTTAAGGTTAACTCACTTTATTATCCTCATAAGGAAACTTGGGCACTGAGTTTTACCCAGAAGCCCCTTTTCCACTGTTTTACCAGGAACTTTAACTTTACCCAGGATTTTGTAGTTTACGTTTCCACTGAAATCACCCAGATAAAAAACTTTCCCTCTACTCCAAACTTTTCCTAAAAAAAAAAAAAAAAAAAGGTAGTTCCGGGCACAATAAACCCCGCCCCTCGCAAACATTTGACCTAATTTGCCCTACCTCTTATCATTGCGAAAACACATTTTTGGTGACCTTGACCTTTGACCTATATTCACCAAAATTTAATGGGATCTATTCTGGACCACCTCACACCTTTCCTGAAAATTTCATCAAAATTGGTCCAGTAGTTTTTGCGTAAAGTTGCTGATAAAACAGAAAGATGGACGGACAGGCAAACAAACAAACAAACAAACAAAAAAAAAAAATACCCTCGCCCTCCCCTCTGGGGGGCAGGGTAATAAATAAATAAATGCACTATTAAATAAATAAGTAAATAAATAAATAAATGCACTAATAAATAAATAACTGAATAAATAAGTAAGTAAATAAATAATAAATGCATTAATAAATAAATAAATAAATAATGCACAAATAAATAAATGTACTGATAGATAAATAAACAAACAAACAAACAAATAAATAAATAGGTAAATAAATAACTAAATAAATAAATAAGTTCACTCATAAATAAATAAGTAAATAAACAAATAAATGCATAAATAAATAAATAAATGCACAAATAAATAAACGCACTGATAGATAAACAAACAAACAAATAAATAAATACCTAATTAAAGTCTCTCTTTTGAGTGTATTTGGTTCGCTCCTACTTGTGCATTGCACTCATCTGTCTGTGCATCCGGATGCTTTAAAAAGTGTATTCACGTCGCAGCTTCTATCTGAGCTGAGATCTGATTAGTGGAGGAAATAATTAAATGGATGGATGGACCACCTGATCACTTCTTCAGATAAAACAGATGAGGCTGGAATAAAACTGAAAACAACAGACTGTTCCTGTGGGTTTTCACTTTTCACTCATAACATAAACATATACGCTTGTTATATAGACCTGGTTCATAGGTATAAACACTGTTTTACATAGATATACACGCTGTTTTTAATAGGAAATACATACTGTTAAAACTGTAAGGTGGACCTGTTCATATTTTATCCAGTTTTATT
Organism: Apogon hyalosoma; assembly: GCA_037367295.1. NCBI lineage: Eukaryota > Metazoa > Chordata > Actinopteri > Kurtiformes > Apogonidae > Apogon > Apogon hyalosoma. Next base: position 25,269,529 of record JAPQRP010000029.1, on the reverse strand, counting down.
TATTTTTTTTTTTTATCCTACTAAGCTCTATTCTCATGTTACTTTGTTAAACTGTATTTTTCAAATTAGATTATTTTATCTTATTTTTCAGGTTTTTGTGTTTTTAATTTGCACTATTCTCATTTGTTGCACGGACTGGAGTTGTATTCCTAATTTCATTGTACACACAATGACGATAAAGGCTATTCTATTCTATTCTATTCTATTCTATTCTATTCTATTCTATTCTATTCTACATGCAGAAGTAGATGGTGGAGTCTCATCTCCTTCAGCTTCCTTCAATAAGATCTTACTCTTCATATTTATTCTTATTCCACACTTATTGAAAAGTGAGTAAAATGTAAGTAAGTAAAACAAAACAACAAGTAAGTAAATAAGTAAAAGAGTAAGTACGTAAGTAAATAAGTACAAAAAAGTAAATAAATAAATGCACTAATAAATAAATAAGTAAATTAATAAATGAATATACTAATAAATAAATGCACTAATAAATAAGAACTTAAATGAATGCACTAACGGTTAAATAAATAAATAAGTGCACTAATAAAGTAATTCCCTGATTTAAAAAAGTAAATAAATAAATAAACAAATAAATAAATAGGTAAGTAAATAAATAAATGCACTAATAAATAGGTAAACAAATAAGTGCACTAATAAAAAATAAATAAATAAATGTACTACTAAAAACTAAATTAGTTAGTAAAAAATAAATAAAAGCACTAATAAAATAAATAAGTAAATAAATAAATAGAAGCACAAATAAAAAATAAACAAGTAAACAAATAAATAAAAGCACTAATAAAAACTAAATTAGTAAATAAATAAGTAAATGAATACACTAATAAAAAATAAATAAGTAAACAAATAAATGAATACACTAATTATAAATAAATGCATAAATAAATAAATCTGGCTTTTCACTGCTCATTTCCACCTCATGTCTGCATTTTGTGAATCAGTTCTACTATTGTAGCCCATTCTGTGTGAATGTTATATAATGTGAAATACGATAAATAATGTAGGCGATGTATTACTTTGCTTTTCTTTTTTTTTTTTTTTTTTTTTAATACCAGGCAAAAATGCAACAGAGGCATCTCAGTGGAATCTTTCTGAAAATTAACGTCCATGTCAGGAGCACTTTGAATGTCAGCGGGAGCTCAATTTCTTCATTATTTTTTTCGAGTGCAGCACAGCCTGTTCAACTACAGCCCTCACCTCCCAGACAAACTCAAATCTCTTGGGGATCTGCTCCGTTGTGCCGCGTTTGTTAATCTTATTCCGAACAAATTCCTGTGTTAACATCATCCAGAATGAAGGCAGCGAGTAAAGATGTAACAAGAGGAAAACATCCACAGAAAACAATACAGGGGGAAAATGTGCGTCTGAATGAACTGATACGGATTCATCCATCTTCTGCCACTTATCGAGGTGTGGGTCAAGCTAACTTTCATCACCCCGACCAACTCCAAGGTATTCTCGGACCAGATAAGACACGCAACCCCTCCACCCTGCTCTCGGAAGGACCTGACTGATGCCATGTCGTATACGCGTAGCCACTATCTTGAAAAAAAAAAAAAAAACAGACATTTTCTTCATTTTTGCCCTCTGTCCAAATCAAAACTCCAATTTAGGCCACTGAAAAGGACTATTTCTGAAAACTCCAGCCAAAATGGAGATTATGGAAAACTTTTATTTATTTATTTTTATTAGTGATACTTAACAAGACATTAGACATAAACACACAAAGGGAAAATCATACGAAAATAATCCGAAAACAACAACAGCGACAGAGTGACGACAAACAACGATAACGACAACATCGTGTTACAGAGAAAAAGATACTAAATATAAAGAGCAACTAAACAATATGGATCGATTAGGGGCGATAGGGAAAAGGGGTGGAGTGTGTGTGTGTGGGGGGGGTAGAATGGGGAGTAAGGGGGAAAATAATAATTGTGGTCATAATGATAATAACAACAACACAAAAATATGTAATAATAATGCCAATAGTCTAATTTGCTAGTATTATTGTGGCGTAAGACAGTCACAATACAACAATTGGTTAAGTAATATAATATTTGTAATAATGTATTTATATCAGTTACTTCCAGTTTGACTTCATGGCTAAGGATTAGGATTAAGATTATGGAAAATTTAAGTGTTTTAGTGTTTAGAGTTTTAGGGTCATGGGACATAAAATGGATCAACGACATGTGCACAGCCTTTGTGTATCCGACAGCGCTCTACAGGCGATTTTATGCAGGTTTGTGTCGAAGAAAACCGGTGTGTGCGATGTTATATTTGAAAGGGGAGGTGGGGAAGTATCAGTTTCTAGAAATACTCAGCTACTTGTAAATAGATAGGTATACAGATGTACTTTATTTATCCCAAAGTGGGAAATTATAGTGTGGCGGTAGCATTGTACACATACAATAACTACTGCAGCAAAAACCAGTAAAAAAGAAATCCAATGCAGGAGCAAACTACGGTGGCCCAGAGGTGCAAGTGCCCAAAAAATTATCCACTCTAAGAAAAAAAAAAAAAAAAAAAAAAAGCATATTGCATTCACATGGAAAAATAAAAATTGGCTTTGTTTTTCTGAATTAACGAGATAATTATCTGGTAAAAACAGCCGATTTATTTATTTATTTTTTCAGAAAATCATTTCTTGTAATTATGAGATAATTTCCTCGTTAATTCAGCAGCAAAATAATCCATCGCCTCTTCCAAACATGAGCGCCGTTGTTTACAGTAAATGTAGGAAATTCAGTTTTCATATTAAAAAATAAATAAATAACTGTTACTCTGTACCTCATAGAACAAACACACTATGATCATATGGACTATAACAAAAAAAAAAAAAAGGGCTCATTAATTCAGAAAAACAGAGCCAATTTTTTTATTTTTCATGTGAATGTAATACGCTTCCATAGGAAAGCGTCTAAAAAACTTAAAATGATTTCACTAACCGGTCAATACTGGAGTGATTCTAGTGGAACTTGTTTGTGTGATATTCATGCACTTTTGTGATTTTCATATGTTTGGAAAAGTTTCCGTCGGTAAAATTTTACTTATTTTACTTTAAGTTATGCATTCATACCTTTATTAAAATGGACTTTTCCACTACACGCAAAAGGTGCAATCTCAACCAAAAAAAAGTGAGCGCAAAATTATAAAAGTACATAAAGTCAAGGTCTTGGGGGAAAAAAACTGCAGTTTTGGAAAAGCCTGGAATTTTTATTTGGATAAAGAACAAGCACCCTGAATAAACAAGTACTGTAGGTTACGTGTGTGATCTTTAATATGATACTGTTTTATTCCTATTTATTCTCATAGTTTCCTTTTCTAAAGCACTGATGTTTTAGTATATTTTAAAATCCATTATGTTTTTGAAGTAGAGGAGCAGGTGAAAGAGGAGAGAGACTGTTTTGGATCTGGCAAAAAAAAAAAAAAAACACATTGGCAGGGACATTTGTGTTCTCATGTCAGTATGAAAGTAGTGTGCGGGGGTGAGTCCATCAGGAAGGGATGAGTGCGCTGACAACTGCCAAAAAACAGACATTAATCCACTCAAATCTCGGCACAAAAATATTTTATTTAGTCATGATATATACGTTATATAGTCTGTTGAAAAAAACGGTGATGCAACACAAAAACAGCAAAATAAGCAAAAAGGGGGTAATCACAGTAAATGTGCCCGAGTAAAGTTAAGGAGTCAGTGCAAATGAGGACCTTCCATTTGAAAATAGACTCTTAAAGAGGAAAATTACATCTTACGCAACCTGAACAGAAAATAAGCAAGATGTTTTTTTTTTCTTTCTTTTTTTCTACAGCTCTGAGGTAGGACACAAGCTTACAGTGAAACAAGAAGATACTGAGCATCTGAAAAACTGTATAAACCGTATGTTCATTACACAGCTCTTACACAAAAATACGTAACTTTTAAAATACACAACTCTTAATGTAAGTGCACTCATTGATAAACATATTTATTTCAACACGTAAAATTTTACACCAAAGAGAAACATGCCGTCGATGCCAAATACACTTAAAGCAACAAAACTGTTTCGGAATGGGTTCTACTATTTTTTTTTTTTTTTAAGTAAAACGAGTGTTAAATAACATTTCTCTTTACTCGAGTGATACTGATATATACTGTCATGTGAAGATGTACTTACTTCAAATATACCAGTGATATCTTGACGGGACAGAACAGCTTCCGCATGCAAGATACAACACAAACTGAGCAAAGAGAGTAAACGACGACGACTCTGAAGAGCGCCGCTGCAGAGCTTATCGGAGTAAAAAAAAAAAAAAAAAAAAAAAAAAAACCACATGAGACTCTCCACGCCACCTTTTCAGCAGTGACTTCCACCAGAAAAAAGAGCAAGCACCACTCTGATACCTACGGAGCCCGTGTGGTGACGTGTGAAAAAAAAAACATGTGCGCGTGGACGAATTATTAAACTTGTGCACGAAATAATAAAACGTGCACATGAATTACTAAACGTGCGCACGAATTATTAAACATGCGCACGAAATAATAAAACGTGCACACTAATTCATAATTCATGCACACGTTTTATTATTTCGTGTGCACGTTTAATAATTCGTGCACACACATGTTTTTTTTTTCCTAATGTCACCACACGGGCTCCGTAGATACCTCTCCATCAAAGCTTGAATGTTTAATATTGTCTGATGATGAGAAAATGATGCTAAATTACATTTTTTTTTTTTTTGCACAACCACAGAGGCACAACATTTAAAGGAAACACACTACATAACCTCAACTCCCAAAACGTTGGGATGTTGTGTAAAATGTCAATAAAATCAGAATGCATTGACTTGTAAATCTCGTAAGCCCATATTTTATTCACGACGGACATTTTTATCCCTATAACCCCTGACGTGTCTGCGGTGAGCGTTCTGAGTGTATGATTTATTTTGAATATTCATAAAAAATTCAACCATTTGCTCAATTGGAAAAATTTCCAAATGTGCTGATAGAATAGACCGTGTTCTTTCCATACACATCTGAGCATGCTCAGTACATCCCCACAGAGCAGTGAGTGAGACGACTCACTATAAAAATAGAAAATGTTGGCTTTTTTTTTTTTTTTTTATTATCATATTTCATTTTATTGGGAAGGAGGTGCCAGTCAAAATCTGTCACTAGAGACAATAACTTTATACATACACTGATTCATGTGCCAAGAGAATAATTAAAATATGATTCACAAAAATAAATAGCAATAAATAAACGTATAACCACACCCACCCACGTATACACATACATAAGTGCATCATTATAACTGACAGTCATACCTAAATCAATGATAAATAATAGAAAAACACAGAACCCCTACATTTTTTTTAGACCGTTTTTCTTGTCATTTTTTGTTTTTACTGCTGTTTGCAGTGTTGTGGTGATTTACTTTTTGTTTTGTTTTTTTTTCTTCTGTGTTTTACTAATTTTGACTGTGTAACTCAGTGGTTCCCAATCTTTTTTGTCTCGTGACCCCATTTTAACATCACAAATTTCCGGCGACCCCACACATTCAAAACAGACACTTTTTTTTTTTTTTTTTTAATTAATGTGTTTTTGATCATGTAATAGTTTGCTATACTATGTTGCAAATAAACATTAATTTTAGATGACATTTAGGCTATATACTGTATATTATTATGGACGGAGGCAGAAAAGGCAGGTTGAGGTTGAAATTCCAGGCGACCCCACGTGGGGCCCCGACCCTAAGGTTGAAAAACACTGGCGTAACTGCTCTTTGGAGTTCAACCAGGTGCCAAAAAGCAGTTGGATTAATTTTGAAAAAATAGAGCCCCAAAACGAAAACTACTGGGTCAAAATTCAAATACCTGTTGTCCAACATCCTAAATCTCCTATTGATGCACAGTGGTGGAAAAAAAGTTTTTGGACGCCCCATGCATTTGTAATCTATTACATTAAGAATCCTCCTTCAGTCATTGAACTCTATCGAATATTGTTCCATTTTCCAAACCCACACATGCTCCCTTCTGCATGTGCGCCGTTCTATCAAGGTCCAAATTGGATGTTTCAGTAGATAATGAAACACATCCAGGACATGACATGTTGAAACTGTCAAGATTTTAGTTTGGTTATTTTTTCTTATTAACAGTTAACAACAAAAATAAATAAATAAATAAAAAAAAAAAAATACATATGTTTGTGTCTGTTTGATGCAGCCACGCCTTTTGAAACACAAAAAAGATTGTTCCGCAAACATTTCTTGATAATATTTCAGATTGTGTAAAATTTTAAGGGTGTTCATAAACTTTTTCCCACTACTGTACATTCTGAGTGCGTTATTTAGTAAAAATCTGTCAAACTTCCATTCCTCTTTGTCTTTTTCTGTTATTTCACCCTAAAACACGCAGTAAAACCAAACCACCGAAGAAGAGGAACACATACATACGGCAGCACCTTTACCTGGAATTACGTCTCAGGAGTTAAAGAGTTAAACTGAGACAATGTACCATTCGATTAGTTTGGATTTAATGGTAGCGACACATCTCCTGGGTCTTGTTTATCACTGTGTTGCATCCTGTCTTTTACTAAAAACAGTCCCTAAACATCTAAGAACCGAGGAGACTACTTTTGGGAGAGGATTGTTGCCCCATTCTTGTCTGATATAGGATTCCAGCTGCTCAGTCCTGGATTTCCTTTGTTGGATTTTTTTTTTTTTCATGGTGCACCAAATGTTTTCAGATGGTGAAAGGTCTGAACTGCTCTGAGGTCAGTTCAAGACCCAGATTCGACTGCAATAAAGCCACGTTGTTGTAACAGATGCAGTATGAGGTTTAGCGTGAACTTAATGAACTATACAAGGACGTGGTCTGAATGGGAGTATGATGTCGCTCTGAAATCTGTACGTATACCTTTCCGCATCGACGGCGCCTTTTACAGATGAGCAGGCTGCAGTCTTTTCAACCGAGAATGCAGCTTCCGTGGTTTCCGACAACAATCGTGCTTTTCAATTAGTCTGAACGCGGCCCATTTTAAATGACCTTTGGCCCCGAGAAAATGGCAGCCTTTCACATCACATCCGCATATGGATTCTCCATCATCTCTGGATGGTAAACTATGTTAAAAAGGCAACGGCTTCTGGATGCGTTCCTCAGCCCATGCAACGATTTCCATTACAGCGTCCTTTCCAGTTTTAAAGCAGTGCATCCTCACAGACATCCAACATGTATTGTCTTTTGTCCACAGACTCTCCAGATTCTCAAAAACTTCTGGCTATATTCTGTACTGCACATGAGATATACTTTCCAGTTGTTAATCGAGGAACGTTATTATGAAATTGTTCTCCAACCAGCCTTCTCTAAGATGTTATTTTCATAGATATTTCAGATATGTAAAAACAGATTCGGGGGGGGTTTGGTTAACACGAACTATGGACATCAGTTACATTTCAATCAACAATAATAGCTGCAGATGAAATCTATTACGACTGGTTAAATTCTACATACGCTACCTATATATTAACAGTAACAACTGCTACTTCAAATAGTATAATAAAATCTACCCCGTAATATTGTGACGTGTTCGAGGAGCAGCTGGGGGGAGTTTCCCAGCATGCATTGGGACAGTTTTTATGTGTTTTACAGTGTTCTGAGTTGATACAAAGGGTTGCTCTTTTTTATAGCATAATCATGGTGTATTTTACACTTTTTTGTTGTTGTTGAATTAATATTTCTATCGAGTTGCATATTCTTGCACCATGAGTGAAGTTGCTTCTTTGTTTCATGACCCTTTGTAATTTTATTTGTATTTGAGGTGGTTAAAATTCAAGATTGAAGCCTTCATTTCTGATTCTTTACATGTTTGCAGATTAGGGATTTGACTGATGAATACTTCCTGTGTTTGACAGTTTTTCAAGTAAAACTAACTTCCCTGAATAAGTAATGGTTGATTAGTTATACTGATCAGTTACTAATACTAATTAAATTGATGAACATACTCCTATTAATGATCATGAGTTCATATTAGTCACTTTTTATGAGTAATTTATTGTGTAATTGTGTTATAAATGTAGTTACATTTGACTCAAAATATGGGGTAAAATCTACTCAACCAAAATGAGTGCAAATTGTTACCTCACTTTTATCGAGTAGATTCTAAACGTTTGTTTTTACAGCGCGCGGATCTGTCTAAATTCAACCCCAGTATGTTCACAATGTCTCTTCAGTTGTTTATTCCGTACCAGCTACTTATTTTTTTCCAACTTCTGGAAGATGTGTTCGCAGCCGTTACATTCAAAATTGGCTTGTCACATCACCTGATAGTTTCAATATGCTTTACAGTTAATAATAAAATATGGTTTGATTTATAAGTCATTGCATTCTGTTCTTATTCATATTTTACACAGCTTTTGCAACTTTTTCAGAATTGGTGTTGTAACATTACACCACAAAACTGCAGTACAGTGCTACAAAAATTTGAATAAGTGCGAGCCACGATTAAGGCAAACGGTTGTAAAAAGTGACAGCGGACAGTCATGGGATTATACGTGAGATTTACTCTTTTGCTGAAAAGTTGTTTTATGAAACAAAGACTTTGGGGCTCCCTGTAGAAACATTAGACTTCAGCTCTATCTTACCTGTATCTACACTGGTCGGTATAAAGAACTTGATACACTCTCTACCTCCAGAAAGTAATTGGCAATTTTTTACTATTAACTGCGCAGTCTTTCACACAAGGCAATCTGTACTGTTCCTGTCAAAGAAGCTGAATCACATGTCAAGTCTGCCGTTGAAAGGGCAAGTTCAGCGTCACGGTGGCTTCTCTTGGCTCAGGGATCGGCCTGTTAATCATCTCACATTCATTCTGTCGTATATTCTCCTCGTTCATCTGCGAAACCTCGGTGGAGGCCGCTTCAAAACCTGGCACTGTGTTGGCTACGTGCACCACGTGGACTTTATTTCTTCCATTTTTGCTCAGGATACAGCTGAACACTTTCTTGAAGCCTTTACGAAAGTGCTTGGACACGAGCGCGTAGACGATGGGGTTGACGCAGGAGTTGGCGTAGGCCATGCAGTGAGAGAGCAGCCTGAAGGCGTAGGTGGTTTGATTGAACGGGAAATCTCCGTACAGGTAGCACAAGATGACGACATGGTACGGCAGCCAGCATATGCAGAAAAGCACAGTGACGATGATGATCATTTTGGTGACTTTGCGCTTGGCCCTCTTGGACTCCGACATGCCGTCCAGAGGGTCGACGGCTGTCCACAGGTACTTAATGGTCCGAGTGTACGAGAGGCTCACGATCAGCACAGGGATCACGTAGCCGAACATGAAGGTGCATGTGTCCAGCACTTTGCGGTTCTCCTCCTCCCAGCCGGGGATGCACACAGTACTGTTGGCGTAATCAATCAGGTCATAGTAGCTGAGATAAGGGCCTGCGAAGACTAGGGAAAGACCCCAGATGATCACCATGGCAACCACCGCGTTACAAGGGGTTCTTAGCTCTCTGGATCGCAGCGGGTAGCGAATGGCCAGATACCTGAAAAAGAAAAGAAAAAAACCCATTATTCTTATGTAAATCAACATATCTGAAGAAATTTCCTGTCAAGGGATTAATAAAGTATCTATCAATCAATCGATCATATCTGTGGATCTGCTTCTAAATTGGTGCTTCTATGAAACTGGTCCCTAAAAACAGGACATGGAGATGAAAGATTCAAACCAGATGTAGAAGTTTGGAAGCATTTTGAGTCCATTTTAAAAGTAAATACTTACTGAGATAAAAGAGAAGCTATTTTTCAGATAAAACACATTTTTATTCTATTTGACATTATTTTTAAAACAAAAGTCCGCATGTAACGCGGTGAAAAGGACACGGAAATTACACGCTACTATTTTTTGAATATCTTTTTACTCTCCCACAGGTACATTTTGGTAATTGAACTAATTACGCAACACAGAGTGTTTCACAAAAATGACCGCTGTCGCAAAATCATTTGCGATTTATATGGTTTTAAATGGATAGGTTCTGCATGTAACGTGAGTGGACACGATGGGTTACACACAAAACCTGGAAAGAGACTGAGATTCATGAAACACCCACATGTTTGGATTAGAAAAACCACTAGGATTGACAAATTTAACAGTGTCTTTATTTATAGCGCAACATAAGACCGTTTCAAGCCATGTTTTCAGATCCAATGCACTGACACCCAGGTAGCTTTTCATGTTCCAATTCAGGTCCTATTTTTGGCCCCAATATTTGATTAAAAATTCATTAATTTTTGGATGGCTCAGAGCAAGAGTATAATTTTTTTTCCGCATTAATCTGAGGTCATCATTAGGTACATCCTAGGGGGAAATATGTCTAAATCTTCATTATTATTATTATTTGGTCTAAAAAGCTGGTACCAAAATGAACCCAGTTTCATAGAAACACCCAAATATAATACCCTACACTTCCAATAAGTTTAATAAAAATCAATGCAGCCGTTCTTGCAAAAGCTTGCTAATATGTCGAAACGCTAAAGTACACATACTCTTTACCCAAGTAGAAGCAGAAGTAGTCAGAAGGAGTTCAAGAAAAACTGATCCTCACATCAACCATGTCATTATTAGTTCTCCCGCTCCCAGACATGTTATTAAATATACAACACCTCTTTTCTGTGGTCAAGTCTTCCTCTATTGTGTGTTTCATCTTGCCATGTCTTTCATGTTGCTGTCATGTGCACTCGTCTATACACCCAGCGGCTGTATTTGTGTTTCTGCGTATGTGTTGCTGCTCCATCCATGTAGGTGGGAACTAGACATGATGTTACGGTGGCGCCCTTTTATACAAAATGAAAATAACAAATAATCTCCCTTGAATGCAATGAGGAATTGAATGTAAAGAGGCAGAAAGGTAAAGTAATAATATCTGCTGATGTTGGGAGGCACTGAGAGAACCCTGGCTTAGAAATGAGTGATAAGGTAATATAGTTGTTATGGATATAAATGACTGAGACTAACATTTGGTAAGTAATGGACGTGGCTAATGTCAGTAAACAAGCTCCCAGCACAATAGTAAATACAGCACGAACTTCAGATATATGGAGATTTTAGTCTTCTATAGATCATCCCTTACTTATTTCCTCAAGACATTTAACACGGAATGATCCGAAAACATATCATTTCGATGTTGCACACTGATAAAAGCGAAAATACATACGTCAGAGTACGAGCACATGAGGAACTCTGTGCCTGAAAGGACTGTGAGGACTGATAGGACATGAACAAAGACGGACTCAGGAGTTTCATTTCGAACTCTACAGCTTTTTAGATTGTTATTATTATTATTTGGTCACAGTGACTTGGTATGAAGTGTGTTTTCCGCCTCTTCCGTGGATCTTGCTTGAGTCTCACTTTATGAAGAAGCAAAATGTTTCCTCATGCAATTCTTTTCACTTGGTTGAGTAATAAATAAACAAACAAACAAACCGTTTTTAATGGTACAGCTGTTTTATGTCCTTAATCTATTCTTGTATTTTATTCTTTTATGTTGGTTTTTATTTATTCTTCTGTACAGCACTTTGATCCACTGGCGTTGGTTTAAAGTGCTGTACAAATAAAAAAGAGAGGGACAGAGCTTTAATTGTTAATCTTCCCCTTGTAAGTCGCATCTGCCAAATGCATAATTGTAAATGTGTGGCTGGCTGAGAAGGGGGCGCTGAGACCGAAATGGGGGCGTTAGTCTGTTTTTTGTTTTTTATTTTTAAAGGGGTCATATTTTGCTAAACCCACTTTTATTAGCCTTTGGTTCATTTATTAGCTCAAAAAGTTTGAATTTAAACCCTCCAGGCGCTGCAAAGCTCTCTTTATATTCATTTTGGCAAAAATCAAGTGGATTTCTTCAACCCGTTTTAATTCCTTCTTAATTTGTTATGTCTATAACTAGTTACGTCACAACATTTGCACATATAAGGTCAAAACTTCAGCTGAACATTTCTCCGAGTACGACGTAATTGTTTATCAGCAGCAGCGGTTGGAGTAAAAACTGAAAATATGCCCAAACTTTGAGCCGATTACCTAAAATGTTCAGTTGTTGGTTGTATTAACGAACACAAGTGGCTGAATGGGACAGAAAGCCTGGAGGGGGTGGGTCCTGAAGTGGCTCATTTGCATTTAAAGGGCCAGCGCTCAAAACCAGAAATAGGGTTGAAGGTGGACCTGTGGAATTGAATGAATGAAGAAATCAGACCCAAGCAGAGCATTTACAGTTTATGTAGAACACAGAGAAATGTATGAAAATGCATAATTCCATTTTAAAAAAAACCTAAATATCTTTCCTTTAATAAAAATATGATTTGGTGACATTGCTACTACATTGTATTTTGCCAAGGCTTTAAACTAGTCAAAGTTATAGTTCAATTGTGCACATCTGACTATGACTTGGGGCCTGAACAGAGCCATTAGGAGGTAACGGATTGACAAAGACCTGAAAAACTGAAATAACACAATAAAGCACCTATATGAGATATGAAAAAAATGTAGCTGTTGGTTTGTGGGTGCCGCAGCTGTTATTACTATGGTCACACTACACTTTAAATTCTACACCCGCTTGAAAAAAATTCAATTAAACGCCTTATTATACTAAAATATGTCCTATCCAAGTCCTGAATCAGTCTGCACACTGATGAGAGGGGTCACAAAGTCTGGAATTCCTTTTAAAATGATTTTTCTTTATTGAGAGCCTGATTGATTTGATTTGTGTTGAACTTCATGAATAATTCAATCATCTCCAGTCAGATTAAAGGAACATGGCCTGTGCACTGAACAAGGCGCCACTTGCATTTTACAATTAAAAGCATTCAAAGTCAGAGCCATTTGTATTTCTGACCAAAAAAAAAAAAACATTACTAAAATATTCTCACAAAAAAAAGGGGCTTAATGGCACTAAAATAGCAGCAGGCCCTGCATGCGTCACCAGGAGGGTTTGCTGAATTTAATGGATCCGTATCTTGTTCTGTGTTTTTGATGTTTCCAAGCAGGGAGCGATAAAAGAGCCCCCCCCCCAAACCATGCAACACCAACTGATATTTTTATCAAGAATGTCATAGAATAACCTGACACCTCTCTGCTTTATATTAAAAGTACTGTCTCAGAATTAGTTTTGAACGTGTTCGTCATATTCTAGACGCTGCTGCCTCGGAAATAAAGAGATGGAGAATATCCAGAGGTTGCAGCTTCTTTTACCCAAGGCATGGATTGTGGATAAAGCTTCAAATCCTTGTCTTTCCCAACCGTCATTTACAGCCACTTCAGCCATAGCTCTCCAGAAACCCAGCAAAAAGGCTAACTGGTCTTTGAAATGCTCATGAAATGGGACCAAAGCCACTTGGGCTTCGATGTGAAAGTGAAAAACCAGGTATCTCATATATACTTGTCACTTGTGGAAGCCTAGATGTTCTGACAAGTCCAAGTACTCTCATGTCACTCTGTAGCTGAGATTGTCTGATACATGAAATAGCAGACAGTCTATTAATGTTTGACACGACTGGATATAGAACCATAATTGGATTCCATGATAGACCATGAAGTTTATGTTTCAGGCAATGTTTCCGATCCCAATATCTGATTATTTTTAATGTTACCGTCTTTTTTTTGGATTTGACAGTCAGATTAAATGTCCTGCATCTTTGATTTCCACCTATTTTGGGGGCTCTAGTTATAGCAGTGGAACGCTATTTATGTTTTCAGTAATATTTAGGATATATAGTTCGCTTTTGGTGCATGACGATGAGCTGTTTATATCTACAGAAAAAGTGGGTCGTGGAACCATTTTTCAACAATAGTTCAGAACAGATTTTCTTTTTTTCATTCTCTCTTTTTTTCTTTGACAACTTCCCGCGTTAGGCATGATTTATGCTTGATGATTTGCCCTAGAACTGCCAATGGGTAAAATTTACCCACAGCTGTTTTTCCAACTGTGAATAACTATGCATATTATGTTGAATGCAGAATACTGAAACCCAGCAGTTTTTGACTTTTTGATTAAAATACTGTCGCTACATATAGACCATACAAAACCAGTTTAGAAATCTATGAATCTGTGTTATTAAAGGGAAGTTGACTCTGTTTGTGTGTGTGTTTGGGCATCACACAAAATCCGGAAAGAGCTGACGGATGCAGTTTGGGGTACTTATGTATTTTTGGTCAAGGGAGAGACTAGGCAAAACGACAAGGTGATAGGAAAAATATTTTGGAAGATATTAGTAATTTTGGAATACAATAGCCTTACAATCACATTGCTATGCCCATGACGGTTGACAGGAAGTGCAGTACCATGCTGCATGATGGGAAATGAAGTCGAATACAGGAACGACGCATTTGCTAACTTCAGTCCGTAGATATTGGTTTTAATATATTAATTGTCGTGTAAATTTTAAAGATTGACTTACCGAACGCTTACTTAAAAATACAGACATCGTTTCCCAAAAGTCAGCTTTCCCCAGCATAAAAACTGTCACATCTAGAGCCCCCGGTTCCCCTCGGGTCAACGTGCTAGTTTATACTCGTACGTGTCATTGAAATGGTTTGAGCGTAAAGCAAATTAATATTTGTTTAAGAGTTAAGATATTTCGTTGAAATGTCATTACAATTCACACTGTTATCTTCGTTTGTGGAAAACGTTTCATCTCATGGATAAGATTTATCATTTGTTACACTGGACTTGATGTAAATCATTTTATTTTGGTTATAACGCTAATATCGTGAGACTTGGTGAGAGTATGAGAGGAGGCGACTCCCGTTAAGCCTAGACATGCTGAAGGCCTTCGACCGAGTAACGTCTGCAGCAGCTGGTTTAAGTAGCTACACGAGGTATTTCACAAAACTGTTGTAGTACTGTGTACATTTGTAACTGAAGTTGTTCTAATTAACATGTGTTTATTTAGAATGTACGAAACCAAAGGATTGCACATCTAAGATCTCCGAAGTGACAGGTGGTCACGAGGTAGGATAGCTTTTTGCTATTCGCTCTGTATGTTTCCGTTGACTCAGTTAAGTGCCTAAACTTACTGTATTTTATTTCCTGTAGTTTTCACGGCGTTTGATAAGCCAAATAAAAGCGCCCGTCTTTAAGAAGCCCGTGCTGTGTTGTCGGTTTTGGAGCCACAATACTTATAACCTCCATCTGGAAAATTAACCACAAAAATGAATACACTGATTTTCTGTCTTTCTTTCTTTTTTTTTTTTTAGACAATAGCATTTACTTTCATGTGTTATCTGAAAACTTTGTCATGAGACTGAATGTACAAATATTTTCTTCTAATAGGTACTTTCAAATTTCAGTTTTCAGTCTCTGTTTCGACTGATTTTTTACTGACGTCCGTGCAAAGTGATCGGGGTCGTGTGATTATAAAACCACACAATAACATAGGTGATGCTTAAACAAACTCATGTCACATTTGTATATGAAGAGAATGACATAATTCAGTGACAGAAGACATTTTATATAATCTAGATGGGTAAATTTGACCCATTTAGCAGTGTTTGTAGCTGTTGAGTCTGGTGTCTCATTTCTGGGTCCAAACTCTCTATAACAGCAGAGCCTGTGTTCTTGTTGCCATAACTTCTTTATTAAATAAGGCATCAATCAGTGGCTAGATTGATTTATTGAATTCCAACAGTTACTGATGCAATTTTCTATAGCCAGTGTTTTTCCTGCAGAAGAACACTGACTGTTTGAGCTCCTGCTCCATTTACAGACGTACATCACTTCACTTCATACTCAGCTGTGTATTGACATAAATTGTTTCTTTATTTACTTTCTCTTGAACTGGTAAAAACAAATAAGTCAAGATGACATTTGCATTCATTTCACCCATATTTCACCCACATCTTCTAAAGCCTTATAAATAAAAGCAGCATGTGAGAGCCAAGTAATTATAGGACAGTATATAGACAGCGTGTATTACAAAGTTAAATGAAACAGGTTATATTTGACCGTTTGCTTATTTGTTTGCTCCATCTTTATTTAGCATTCAAGGAAATGCAGAATGTATGAGCTGCAGAATAGTTAATGTGAGGAAGGAGCTCAGATAGAGCTGGGAGAGAGTGGAGTACAAGTCCAAACATAGCACTTTTCTGGAAAAAAAAAACAAACAAAAAAAAAAAACAACCTGAGGATGTTTTTGTGTTTCTCCCTCTACAGAGCACTACTGCTGGAAAGTGTTAGTGTAGTCACTAGTTGAGAGACCACCAGGGTCTAACAAAGAAACGAGAAAAATACAGTCACTGGCCTCATAACATATACATGATCATAAATGTCTTCCATCGTCATGTTTGTTATTGTTGTAGGAGAGTTACTCCTTGTGTGGGGACAATAAAAGTGAACAAAAAAAACAAAACACTTTTTCACTCTTGTCTCCCATCTAGTTGATGTAACTCTTTAATATTCAGTTTTTAAAAAAAATTAAAAAGGAATTTTTTTTTTTTTTTTTTTTTACATACGTAGCACTGTATTGTCTTATTTGTATATTTTATTTGTTTTTAAATGTTGAGGATGGAAAATAGCTCCCAGCTAAATCTGGCATAATTACACAAAGTAATGTTTTTATTTGTATGGAGTGTTCGTCAATTTGCACTGTCCTCATCAAATAAACAAATAAAGACAGAAAGGAAGCATACTATCATCTCCTACTGCCCTATTACTAAAAAGCCCAGAATGATCAAAACATAAACACTTTCTCCACCAGAGTCCCAGGAACTTTCAGACCAGGTATTTATTTATTTGGGTGTTTTGAGCATATTTGCCGCATATCCTTTTTAGCATGTTCTGCAAATGCTACAAGTGTATTAGCATTCTTCAGTACATAGCCCTGCCCCTCAAGAATTCATGGTAATCTGAAAAGTCCTACCCCTCTTTTAGAAACTTTTTACAAGAAATCTTTATTACGTAGGAAATCTTAGTGGAAATGCACCAAGGTTTTTCGAAAGTTCCTGGTAAAGTGGTCAACGTGATATCGTGAATTATCAGCTTTCTGCATGTATGCTCACGCTGTGTAAAATAACACGCGATTAGCGCGGTTAGGGGTTAGGCTTAGGGTGAGCGGTTACCGATATGTAAACCGGAGATCTTGGCGTACATTGGAACGCGATCAAATTGCGCTGAATAACACGCGAAAGGATGAAAATGCGTACATATAGCGCACCAAATGGTATAAGAATTGGCGTGACATACAAAACTTTTTTATGAGAAAACGGGCTGTAAACAGATTATTTCTTGTGGCCACTCTGCAGTCTGCAACGTTACCGCTAGATGTCACTACATATTACACACTGAGCCGTTAAAGGCGTCTGTGTCGAACTTCTTCCAAACACTGGAATCTCCTTCTGCAAATTTCCGTCATTTCTAATTACCCTTTACTGGTGAGTGTAGATGAATTTCGGTAGGCCCTTCAAATTCAGATCAGTTGGTTTCTTGAGAAGCTGTTTTGCTTTTTATCCTATAGTTGTTTTGGTACATTTCTGTCAGTTAAATTAACCCATAAAGCACTGCCGAACCACCACATTTTCTCCCAAAAATGAGACGTGACTAAATCTAAACGTGTAAACACGTCCATTGTTAGCGGAGGGTGTTGGCTGCACTCATTCCGTCCATATTGACTGAGCTGATGTGGCCAAAAAGCTGTAATGATTTCTTACAGCTCACATGGTAAGAGGTATAATTTTCAGGCGGGGACAAAGATCTGCTCCTAAGACATTCAATTATAGATCCTGAGTCTCTGGAAGCTGACTAATTGAGGTGCATTAGTGCACCTCTAGGGGTCTTATAGTGTTCTCAGACTTTTTTTTTTTGTCTTATAGAGAACATTTATCACTAGTGCACCTTATGACACTAATGGATTATATAAGAAAAGGCTGAGGTAAGAACAGAGAGGTGGGATGTGTTGTTTCATACATCTATAAATCACTTAAACCAGTAAAAAGCAGGAGGCAGAAATGTGATTCTCATTTACAATCATTCACTGGAAAGACTCTGATAAGCACAAAAACCCATTAAGAAGGCTTTGTTCTTCAAATACGATCAATGCTGGTTTCTAACAGTCCCTCCTCACATTGATAGTGTTCCTTCAAATAAGAGAAATGTAATCACAGCGCTTTGCATTCTATTTTATTACCCTATTTACTGAAACATGCTGCTGAACGTATTAACTCGTCCAGTTATGCCACTGAGTTATCAAATCTTTTATTAATTCTCCCTTTTTCATTCTTTGTGGACAGCGCAATAAGGCGTCTCCAGTCTTGTAACCTTAAAAACAGTGCGTCACCAAAGTATTTAAAGATTAAAGATTGCGTTTGCCAAAGCATCTTGAAGCAAATGTGTTATTTGTGATGCGAGGCTTTGTAGATGAAGTCAACTTGAATGAAGCTCAAGTCAAAGGGCGTTCTTTTACCGTAATGCAAATAAGGGAAATAAAGTATTAAACCTCTTATACTGAGTCCTGAAAGCATGGTGTGTGTAGAACGTAAAATTGTGTTGTCAGTGGAAATTGTTAAGCAACAAATTAGATACAGGATTATAAAGGTATAGCAGTAAACATTTTAATAGAAAGTAATGTTGTGATTATTTTTGAAAGAGGACATATTTTACCCAGTTTTGACAATTTAATGATGTCCAGAATGTTAACTTTTAGACCAAAATATTTCACAGATAATTCATTCAACCATGTTTGTTTACACCTATTTCAGTGCCTGTTGATTTACATGCAAATGAGCAGCTCTTGGCCACGCCCCTTTGCTGTCAGTGCCATGGATACCATCATGTTGCCATCCTGCTAGTGTGCCAGGAAGGTTTAGGTTGTTCTAGTTAGTCTGAGGACTAGATTAAGTTGGTGTGCATAGAATAAATAAATAAATAAATAAATAAATAAATAAACAGGTCCTTTATTTCCCAAAAGGCTTTGTAGATTTCAAACCATTTTTATTATTCAATTATTCATTATTATTTCTTTCATTGTTTTTCAAGCCCTGAAGTCTGTTTTCTAATTGAAGGCCAGAAAATGTGATTCGTTCCAGCTTCTATTTAAATATTACTTTACACATGGATGGGAAAATAATTACTGGGTTATTTAGCGAATAGTCAAATCCAGTCAAAGACATTCCTGTACCTGTCGACAGAGACGGCAGCCAGTGTGAAGCTGCTGGCGTACATCGTCAGGTTGATGAAGAAGTGGACCACTTTGCACATGAACGACCCGAACACCCATCCCTCCAGAGAGTAGATGGTGGCTTGGAAGGGGACGCAGAAAATGATGAAGAAGAAGTCGGCCACGCTCAGGTTGAGTATGAACAGATTGGTTGTGTTGTATCCGACCTGGCCGCTCCGCAGCAGCACCGCCAGCACCAGGCTGTTGCCGATGGTGCCCAACAGGAATATGAGCGAGAAGACCACCGACACAATCACGCTGGTGGGGTTCAGCTGGTAGCTTTCAGATACATTCGCCTGCCCCTCTGGCTTGATGAAATCCTCAAAGTCAGACATTTCTGCAGGTCTGGAATGATGAAAGAAAGCACGGGTGTCAAGAGAATAATGTGCAGCTCCTTTTATTCAACCATTTCCATTCATTTCCAGCGAATACAAAGTGTTTTCACCCTTGGACAGTGTTAACACATTGACAAAGGAAGGGCTTTAATGCACCTTCAACATATAATGAGACTATTGTCAAGCCCACATGCATCACAAGATTTCTTCTTCCAATTAGTCTGGGTTGTGACGTTTTGTCAGATGTGCACTGGGAATCTATATCCGCCTTGGATTGTAAGTGATAAAGCAATAACACAGAGCCTCAGGTGCACATGAAGGTGCCATGAAGTCACAACACATAGCACACACTCACCCTGCTATTTCTGTTCTTTTACAGTGATTTGCTATTAGAGTCACACAGATAGAATGTGTTCCCTCCAGAGAGGGATGACGCTTTCTTGTCATTTTGCCAGCTAATACACTACTGTGATTTGTTGGCTTCCAAAATGAATGTGGAGGTTTTCAGGTAAGTGGATTGAGCCACTTACGGCACGTAATTCGGCTACTCTTTCCTCCTGAATCTTGGGGGGAAAAAACTGTGACGACTGTTTTCAGCGCACGACACATATTAAGTCAATATCCAGCCTGTAATGATGCCACGTCAAAGCCTGTGACGTATTAATAATGACAGGGTACTTGTCATGCTCCAAATCCAAGGGGGGGGGTTTGGAATGTTGTTCGATGACAAGTGGCATGAAATTGGGACATAGCTGCTCTTGATGCTAATGCTTATGATCCATGGTGAAGAGATAAACACTTGTTGTGACACTTTACCTCGGAACACTAAATTAACTCCCATCTGTCTGTCAAAATGCAAAGTAAGCCTCTCATTTCTTCTGGTCCGTGTTGATGCTACGTCATACAGTGAATCGTGGGAATGGGTGTCGAGATTTTGTCATTTTTTTTCATATCGCTATTTAGATGTTATCATGTAAATGACGGTATAATTAGTCAGTTTGGCTGAAAGTCAAGAATTTACATAAATAATAAGGCTGCAGTGATATAATAATATGCAAACCAGTTATTTCTTGTTAAGTGGAGGCATTTGCATGTATGACCACAGTAAGATAATCTGCTGCACAGGCTGAGTTCTGAAAACC
This sequence comes from Apogon hyalosoma, assembly GCA_037367295.1. Classification (NCBI taxonomy): domain Eukaryota; kingdom Metazoa; phylum Chordata; class Actinopteri; order Kurtiformes; family Apogonidae; genus Apogon; species Apogon hyalosoma. Next base: position 25,248,858 of record JAPQRP010000029.1, on the reverse strand, counting down.
AACGGAAACAACTGGTTCCAGGCACAACAAGCCCCGCCCCTCGCATGTATTGTAGTTTATTTTGGCATCGATCCAGCTGATGTCATCATGTCTATGCATGTGGTGATGTCAGCATATCAACTGCCTCTATATATGTGGCAAGTTTGAAGTAAATTGAAACAAAATTGATGTTTTTATAGACGTGAAATTTCACCCATTATAAATAAACGGGAGAAAAAAAAAGAATTAAAAAATTCCTAAAAAATTTTAGCTTTGCCCTACTTTTCCCAAAATGTAATCACATCTATTCTGAATCACTGGTAATCTATAAACTAAATTTACTATGAATTCAACCAGTAGCTTTGCTGCTTCAGACATGTGAAATGTCACCCATAATACTTAAATGGGAAAAAGAAGGATTTTAAAAATTCATAAAAAATTTTAACTTTGACCTATTTTTCCCAAAATGTAACAACTTTTATTCTGAATCACTGGCAATCTATAAAACAAATTTGGTATGAATTCAACCAATAGTTTTGCTGCTAGAGAAATTAGAAATTTCACCCATTATAAGTAAATGGGAGAAGAAATAAGATTTTAAAAATTCAGAAAATTTTTTAACTTCGCTCTACTTTTCCCAAAATGTAACCACATCTATTCTGGATCACTGGCAGTCTATAAACCCAATTTGGTATGAATTCAACCAGTAGTTTTGCTGCTACATACATGTAAAATGTTAGCCATTATAATTAAATGTTTTGTTTTGTTTTGTTTTTTTAATTCATAAAATTTTTTATCTTTGACCTAATTTTCCCAAAATGTAATGGCATCCATTTTGGGTCACTGGCAATCTATAAACCCAATGTGATATGAATTTAATCAGTAGTTTTACTGCTAGAGTTTTAACAAACAAACTGAACCAAAAACAACAGCCCTTGCCTCCCCTTCAGGGGGCGGGGTAACAAGCTATTTTTACTGACTGCGTGATATTGTTTCTTAATTGGACAGTTAGTTGTATAAAACCAGTGGACTGCATAACATTTTCATGTGGCTTTTTTATGTCACCACACAAGGCTGAATTAACAAAAAGGAGAATTTCTGTCATCTTTTTAATTAACGCCACAGAATTTTTAAGCCTCATTTGCTCGGTTTTCAAAGCTCCTCTTCCTCGCTGGCTTCAATAATCTACTTTCTTTCACTTTTTTGTCAAAACTGTTGGGAGTAAAATGTAATTCATGATTTAGAAATAAAGAAAGTTTATTCTGGATCAAGAAATCTAAATGATCAATGCCACAGAGCGAAGGCTATTCGTGTAATTTTCTGAAAAAGAGCAAAATGACGTGTTGATGAAATCACACCAAAGCAAGAAGCAGTCAGCGATCTGAATTAAAGTGAAGACACATGAATAAAGGTTGGCAATTCTCAGTGTTAACATGAACAGACATGAAGAGTAATCAATATGATGTTGGACATCTAAGACGAATGTGAACACTGATAAAATTTATGGAGCTGTCATGATACTGCAGCACTGAAAAGCCCAGACGCACAACTAAATGACTTGTAGATAACCAGAATAGGTTGCAATAGGGGCTCTTTCCCGAAAAGTGATGAAATCAGTGACAATGCTGACGTTTCCAAAATGCAGAAGCAGCTGAATTGCAGGGAATAAAGTAGATGCACAAATGAGTCATTATTATAAATCCTCCTCAGGCAAACAGCAGCAGTAAAGGCTTATTACAAATTCAATTATTCAACACTATTTAAACTTTAATCAACCTTTTGAGGATTAAACTGCTCTGTTTCCTGTATATCTGCATGATCAAAAATGTGACCTAGAACAAAATGAAAGGAATATACCATCAGATGACTGTCAGCGGCAACTACTGTGAAGGACATTTAATGTAATGATGATGGGAACGTACTCTTATTAACCTTTAAAAGACAGGGGATTATATCAACTCTGACTGATACTGCAGAGGAATTTCCCTCACATCCTTTAGTTAACGTCTGACTTTAGCAGCTTATTTCATGTGTGGCTGCTTCCACCCTTTTTTTCTTACTATTGAATTTCCAGCTGCAGTAGGATAGGAGGTGTAAGACTCCTCGGCTAGCGCTGAAGGTGTGCAACAGTCTCAGGGGGCATAAAAGAAAACAGCGATCGACCTATAATAGCTTCATGAGGAGGTAATAAAAGCATTCACTGGACATCATGACAGATTGTGGAATTTGCAGACTTTTGGTTGAGGTCAGTATGATGGATGTAAGAGTACAAACCCAATTCCCGGCAGCAAAAAAAAAAAAAAAAAAAAAAAAAGAAATTAGAAAATACAGAAGGTACTGAAGATGCAATCTAAATGAGACTCTGCTAGAATAAAAAATTATTACACAGACACGTTACAGAGCATTACATCACCATGTTTTGCATCTTTGTATATAAGCAACAGAGCTAAAATAAGATTCAGCAACATGGAATCTTCTCTGCTTGGAGATTAACAACCAAACTTTAGAAAATACCTCCTGAGGCGACAACATTTCTGCAGCCTGAGTGATTACGAAGAAAATGCCAACTGGTAGGTATGTGTGGATGTGTGTTGCCAAATGTTTTAAAGATCCTTGAAATGTTTTTTAACCCTCACAAACAGCAGTATCAGCATGCAAATCGGGAAGATGCAGGACGATAAACCTACCAGGAGGATGATGGGTGGACAGTATCCAAAGCTTCAGCCCCCCCAGCACAGATTAGAAATGACACTCCGAGCAGGCACGCTCTGCTGTTAAAATGCTCATATTATTCTTTTGACTCAAGCCTCTGTTCTTGCAGCGTACATCGCTATCTGTCTGTGTTGCTGGTATCTCATGCTTTCTCCGCCCCCCCCCCCCCACACACACACACACACAC
>JAPQRP010000029.1:25227426-25239964 GCA_037367295.1 Apogon hyalosoma | reverse complement strand
AAAATCACTTCAGTTCTTACATCAATATCTATGGCATTGTACTGACAAAAACAGTGCTTTTATTCATTCCGTGTTTTGTTTTCTGTTTTAGTCACATGATCCACACAGGAGTTAGGACTTGATTGCAGAACCATTGTTTTTGATGGTCTAATGTTTTTTTTTTTTTCTGTATTATATAGTATATGTCAGCAGTATGCAGTTCTAGACACAACCTGACAAAACCTCTATAAATTTGGTGTAATTAGACTCTGGGATGAACTGATGTGTGTTTGCTGGTCATTGGTCAAGATCAGTGTGACTTCACGAAACGGCACTGATTCATTAATTTGGACGATACTTGTGAACAGGATGAAAGTGATCGCATTGTAGATCTAAAGGAAGGCTGACTTCATTTTGACATCCAAATATCTCAATATAACCTCATCAGAAACCTTTTTATTCAACCCCCTTGAATGTTGTCTTTGCCGGACAGACACGGGTGTTGGCTGGCTGAGGTGTACGACTGTAGAGCCATAGTTTTATAATGAAATGTCAAAGCTTCAGAGAGAAATGCCATTTTCAAAAACTGGAGAAAGAAGGGCACAATTTCTCCTGTGAGGTGCCAGAAATAATTGGACCACAGACTCAGAAATATCGGCGTCGACTGTCCTGCTGCTGAAGCTAAACTATAACGGTAAAATCCGCAAAACGGTGCCAGTGACGACGCATGTGTCCCATCGTAACGTGATCAGAATTTAAGGATCACATGACTTAATATTTGAAATGGTTTTGGAACATGGAAAATCAGTACATCTTACACATTAGAGCAAGGGTGTCAAACACGTGGCCCGCCATAGGGTCCAATCCGGCCTGTGGGATGTATTTGTGAAGTACAAAAAATTACACTTAAGATGTTAATCATTTTAGTTCAGGTTCCGCGTACAGACCAATTCGATCTCAAGTGAGACAGATCAGTAAAATACTAGTATAATACTGGAAGCTCTCAGAACGTGTGTGTGTCTGCACGATTCTTACAAGTTAAGACATTTTTAACCGGCCAATTTGGTTCCTACAGTTGAGGAATAGTCCCATCTCCACATTAAATATCTCAGCAAGTTGATAGGACCAATATTTTCAGAGATATTAGTCATTTTGGAATTCAATAGCCTTACGAGCACGTTGACCGGAAGCGCAGGACCACGCTGCATGATGGGAAATGAAGTTAAAAACAGGAACGACACATTTACTAACTTCTGTCCCTAGATATCGGTATTAATGTTCCCCATGGATCAAAGCGCTAGTATTATTATAATAACCTAAAAATACTCAAAACTCCAAATTTTTCTCTTTGTTAATGTAAATATTTTCCTGTATTTACACTAAAACAAACCATCATTTCACAAAAAACATGAATAACCTGAACAAATGTGAACAACCTGAAATTTCTTCAGAAAAGTAAGGGTAATTTAACAACATTTTGCCTGTTCTAAATGTTTTGTGTGTTTGTGGATCCACTGTGATGTGTAAGTTGTAATGTAAAGCATAATATTGTTAAAATTGCACCTATTTTTCTTAAGAAATTTTAGGTTGTTCATATTGTTTTAACCCATAAAAACCCAAACAGTCACCGGCAACACTACAGATATAAACTGTTTTAATACCTGTTGCACTAATCCTAACAATACATGTAAATAATTGCTGTAAAATGCAGTTTTTCATCTTTTCATGGTCATCAGACACGACCCATTTGGATGTTCAGAGGCTCCGTAGTTACCATGGAAACGTCATCTTCTACAACATTGATTCACCAATAAAACCCATGGAGTTTGATAAATGACAGTGGATGGAGACACTTGTTTGCACATTCAGTCATTGATATCTTTGCTGAAAGTCACTTTTTCTTCATAACTCTGAGTTTTCATGAACATCTACATGATATGTGAATTAAACATAGGAAAATACATGATTTACAGCAAAATACAGAGGATAATGTTACGAAAAATTAAAATGGGTGATAAATCAGTTAAAAAGGGTAGACATAGAGGAAAAAATCATTTGGGAACGGCCATAAAAGTAGCACTGGGTCTTTATGGGTTAAAGGACGGTTTGTAAATGTAAACATTTCCATAATTTAAGGAAAGTTTGGAATTGACATTATTTATTTTATATCTTCTTGTTTTACTGGTCCGGCTCACTTCAGACCAAATTTGGCTGAATGTGGCCCCTGAAATAAAATGAATTTGACACCCATGTATGAGAGTATGTTGTGATGTAAACACTGAGCAGAGAGTGCTTTCTGTCCGTTTGGTAATGAACACAGTGTTTGAACAGCAGGTGCTCTGTTATGACAAACAACAGGATGCTGTTCCTCCAGCTTTGTGCGAGCTCTGGGAACGTTCTGATGAGGGAAGACATCTGAAGCGGAATACAGATGAACTTCATCAGAGGACGGCTCTCTGTAGGTCTGGTAGTACTACACTGAAAATTGGTAAAGTCGGGGTCTCGGTTGCATACTGTATATAATTGCTTGGTTGTCATAGAAACCAATGCAGATGCTCTTGTGTTACACTTAGTGCTCAGTGCCACAAATTTGTGTGTGTGCACCCACTGAGGCTGTTTGTCAGTGTGACTGGGCCTTTTTAGACAAATTAAGCATGTGAGGCTGACAGCATCCTCATCCAAAGTGCTGTTTTTCTGAATGTGGAAGGAGCTGATAAAAATATATTTAAGTCAGAATCACATGTTGGCAACTTCAGGTTGCGTGATGATGCTATGTAATGATGTTGTTGGGCAATTTTAGGAAATTGAATCTATACAGTTATCATCATGCTTAGCATTTTATTCCGGTCCAGGGTGTGGAGACACTTATTCCCAGCGCTATCCGTATCAGGGGTGTCAAACATATGGCTCGTGAACCAAAACCGGGCCGCTAAAGAGTCCAATCTGGCCCCGTGGGATGATTTTGTGAAATGCAAAAATTACACTGAACATACTCAGTCAAGGGTGTCATGCTCATTTTAGCTCAGAGACCACATACATGAGTGGAATTTTAATAATATTGTGATGTGCTTGCCACATTGCATTGTGGGTACTGGGTATTATACTCTGTTTTCTGTGTTAAGTGCAGGGGTTCAGCAGTATTATCGTGTTTGTGTGTGGATGATGATGATGTTTATCGGTCTTTTCATGTTTAATTTTATTTCCCATAATGCCTTACCTGTCCATCTATGATAAGCAATTCATAACCCACTAAGAAACTGTTATTGTTCAAGTAAAAGCAATTCCTACACTTCTCATCTCTTATAGGTTATACCTCCTGCTGATTTCCCCAACTTTGCTACAGTATTGTGCCTTTTTCCTAAATGTTTTCTTTCTTTAAGAAAAGATAAGACTTTACTGATCCCACCATGAGGAAATTTCACAGTTGACGGCAGCAGCATAAAACACACCAGTGCAAGAGAAAGACAAAGAAAGAAAAAGTGAGTGAACTACAAAGGAAAATAAGAAATTTGGGATTTATATAGAGAATTAGAATTAAACATTCTTAAAATGTGTCGATTCACTGTGATCTCAAAGTTGTTGTGCACATATGCAAATGATAAATTGAGGCCTAATATTAATTAAATTGCACTTATTATTCTGAAGAAATGTCCTTTTGCTAATGTTTTTTCATGAGCTCATTTTGGTTCAGGGGTCATTACAGCCCAATGTGACCTCGAGTGGGCCAGACGAGTAAAATAATGGGACTGAAAAAATTCAATTTGATTTTATTTGTAGTGTTGCAATATCACAAGGTTGCCTCATAGGGCTTGACAGAATTTGTTGAATATGACAATAAGCAACAGTTGATGAAGCAAATGGATTGATATCCTGGGCATCCTCCGTCCTTAGACCCTCCCTCTCAGCAAAGGGGGAAAAACTCCAAAAAAAAAGAAACCTTGGGGAGAACGATCCACTCCATGGACGGACAGGCTGTAGATGCACCAGCACTGACGGACGTGCATTTGTTGATGTAGTTCCAGTCTGTAAGGATGGGGGGGTTCATCTAGATGAGGGTGAGGAGGTCCATCGGAACAGGTGGGGGTAACGGGAGGAGGGGGGGAAAAGTGAAATTGCTTTATAAAAATGTTTACATCTACAAAGTATCCATAAACAAAATGTGAATCCCCTGGTGTGCGTGTTTCTTTATACTAATCACAAGTAATGTCACTTGTTCACGCTTGTGTTTACGTCCAGCTTTATGCGATCCGCGCTTAATTTGACGTAAAGACACTAAAGTCAAGATTACACAGTGTGTCTTAATTAGAGACGGACAGAAGCGGCGTGTTTAATCCTGCTGTCAATTCAGTCAGTGGTTTGTTTTTCAGTCGATAAAGGCGCGCCGTCACCGAATGAGCAGCGCCGACATCCACAGAGGATCCTTCGCCAAACCCCACCGGTTGACTGGCATAATTTGATCATCAAGATCAAGGATGCATTCATTACCCTTACATGCACCACTTCGACAAAACATCATTAAAACCAGCAGACAAACAACCGCCCGAGCGCTGTGGACAAATTAACATCTTGGCCTAATTAAGGAACAAAAATACACCGAGAAAAGAACACGAGAATTGGACTGAACCTCAAGCATTTAGATGCACCACAGTTGAAACAGATTCTCACTATTTTGCATATCTACAATGATCACCTTTTACTTTTGATGTATTATAGATAACTCCACAGCAGAGAAGAACTGAACCACCTGGCAGCTGCTGAAATTAGACACAAAAAGGCGCCGAAGTCTGCCTTTTGTCTGGACTCAGTCAGAAAAACACAAGCGAAAATCAATGTTTTAGTTCAAACAAAGGGAAAGAGCCAGCACAGGAAACAAAAATCCAGTCATTAATGGAAAACGGCACATTCACACCGCAAAACTATTTGTTCTTTTAAAATAACTGATATTTTTCCGACTACCACCACTGTAACACCTTTTTAAAAAGTCACGAAAAGGGGAAATTCTATCACCGAGTGTACCATCAGATCCATGCATTTGGATGTTTAAACTAGTTTAGTAGCTTTAGTTTAAGGGGTTTAACCCTTAAAGATATAGAACTGTCTTTATGGTGCCTTCCAACTGAGTTTTTTTTCTCAAATTCATACCTTCCTGACTGATTTATTATAATAGGAAACATACATTCAGCTCTACTCAAAAGTATTGGAAAAAAAATTTAAAAAAGGCAGAAGAAGTGGTGTCAAACACTCAAAGGTTATATCAGGAAAAAGAATGAAGACGGTGACAAAATATATCATTAACTGAACATAAAAAAAAAGCATCTACGGTACATTCATGGTCATTTGTTGGACTAGATGGGTTTTATTGGTGAATCGGCGTTGCAGAAAATGACAGTGTTTGCACGTTCACCAAAGATCCAAACATCCAAATGGGTCCTATCTAAGAAACTGCATTTTAATTGAATTATTTATATTGATAAGGTTATTTATTAAGAGTAAAAACAGTAATTGGGCGACTGATTAACAGTCAGTTTCATGTCCAGATGTGTCCAACTCCCTGGTTATTCTCTGAGAAATGAAGCAGATAAAAGGTCTGGAGTTGAATCCAGATGTTGAATTTGGTAAGCGTTCACTGGAGTTCTCAATATGAGGTCCAAGGAGATGTCAGCGCAAGTGAAGGGATCCATCATTCAGAGGAAAAACTAAATAAATCTATTAGAAACAGTGGCCAAGTCAACAATTTGACACATCCTTAAAAAAAAGCGCAAATCCGCTGGTGAGCTCAGCAACACCATGAGGCATCTCGACCCAAAAGAGCAGCTTTTCACTTACTGAAGACTGAACTGAATGAATAAAGCCCCACAAACAAGCACCAGCTGAAGGCCTGGAAAAGCGTCTCCAGGAGGAAACTCTGCATTTGATGATGTCCGTGGGGTCCGGTCTTCAGGAGGACTGCGATGGATTAAAAACAATCCTCGTATTTATGACAAGCTTAGTTTGTGTAATCACATTTGAGCCACTGGAAATGGAGGGCCTCGGGTTGTAATGCTGCCTTCAGGTGCTGTCGGGAAGATGAATCGAATTTGAAATTACAAGTGTGTTGTGTTCAAGTGCTTCTGTCGTTGTAGTGAAATGAAAAATGACTTGCACGTCATTTATCGTGACCTGCTACTTGGGTAAAATGGTTTTGGAAATGTGAGTTCATCTGCAAAAGTTTTTTTTTTTTTTCTTTTTTTTTTTTTAGAAGGGGTGGGACTAAAGCCCTACTTCCTCCCACTCCTTTTTGAATATGCAAATGAAGTCATGTTTTGTTTTCATATATATGTTTTCGTTTCTTGTTTGTTTTTGTTTTATCTATTTCATTTGCAAGGACTAAGTAGGATTATTGTGTTTTATTGCATATTCAAAATAAACAAAACTAAATTGGGCACATTTATAGTATACGCAATCATGAACTAACAACAACAGAATGGGTTCCTCTATGAAACTGGTCCTAAAAACAGGACATGGGGCTAAAAATTCAAACCAAATGTAGACTAATGTTACGAAGCAAGTTCGGAAGCACTTTGGGTTTATTTTAAAAATAAATACTTACTGAGATAAAGGAGAAACTATTTTTCAGATAAAACACATTTTTATATTATTCTAACACAAAAATCTGCGTGTAACACGGTCAAAAGGACAGGCACAACAAACCCCGCCCCTCACACGTGTTGTAGCTTATTTTAGCATGGATCCACCTGATGTCATTATGTCTATACTGGGGCAGCGATAAGGGAGTAAACATGACAAATTCATGGGACCCAGCATATGTGGGGGGCCCCGTAGAGCAGAGGAGGGGGTCCAGGGGATACAGGCTAGAAGTTGTGAAAATTTCGTGTGAGATCCATTGTATAAATAGAGGCATAAAAGTCGGAAATCAGACATTGAAAGCATAAACATTTGTGTGAAGGAACGCTTGTAGGACCAAAACAGTCTGTTTGAGGCGCTCTTTGGGCAAAAGGGGTTCATAACGCAGATATCAAACTGGAAGAAAATTCCAAGGCACTCTCTGTAAACATTAAAATGCCTTTATTACCATGGCATAGTCATATCTAGACCTAAAAAACCAAATCAAACAGGATCCTGTTTGACTTCCTGATGAAGGCTTGAAGCCGAACCACGAAGAAGTGTTTATTTTAGGTCTGGATATGACTATGCAACGGTAATAAAGGCATTTTAATGTTTGAAGAGAGTGCCTTGGAATTTTTCAGTCAGACATTGTGAAAGCACGTTAAGTTTCAGTTTTGTTTTCACGCCAGAGCAGATCCCGACAGATCGACAAGACACTGAATTTTATGAAAGGGCCCAGAACGTTTCACTTTCATGGGGCCCACGGTTGGTAGCGGCACCCCTGTGTCTATGCATGCAGCATATCACTCAACTCTACACATGTGCCAAGTTTGAAGTAAATTGAAATCAAATTGATGTTTTTATACATGTGAAATTTCACCCATTATAAGTAAATGGGGGTGATTTTCAAAATTCATACAACATTTTAACTTTGACCTACCTTTCCCAAAATATGAGATCTTTTCTGAGTCACTGGCAGTCTAGAACCCCAATCTGGTATGAATTCAACCAATAGTTTTGCTGCTAAAGTGTAAACATACAAATAGACAAACAAACCGAACCAAAAACAGTAGCACTTGCCTCCCCTTCGGAGGGCGGGGTAATAAATGCAATCTTGTGCTGCATCATAAGATATTTCTTTGGAAAAGCAGATACTTTTTTTTTTAATATCTATCATATGTTACACATTTGATCGGACTCGGAGTACGTTTCCACCCCTGACTGATCTGAGCTGACGTGGTATTGATCTTTGGGTTGTAGAATGAATCAGGTGTTGCTGAAATGAGAATCTGCGATAATTAACATCGGCAGCACAGAGCCCGCTGGGAAAGAGCAGACAGCTTCAGAAATGCCCTGAATTTTTTTTTTTTTAAACCCAGCTTTCACTTCATGTCCAGCCATACCCTCAGGCATGAAAAGTACTGGGAAATGTTGACCCAGCTGGAAAATGGAAAAAGACAAATTACATCGAACACGAACGTTTGACCCTCAAAAAAAATGATCCAGCGCTGAATGCAAAACTGGAAACACAAAGGAGTCCATGTCCATGTTTGGGTGTTGTTGTGTTTTTTTTTTTGTTTTTTTTTTGCCAAGTTTGGTATTCTAAGCATCAAATGTCACTTTAACCACACATTTCATCAAAAACTGGAAAGCACTCACCCCCTCAAGGCCGACAAGCCTTTCTTCGTTCCGTTTCATAATGTTCCATTCCACTTGGATTGGGAGGTCAAATCTCACAATATGTACAACATCCACGGATCCTTGTACTTTACACTAATAAAACGTAAACTGTATCGGGGTGTGAATATATCCTCACCCACTGAGTCGCATAACCGCAGTACCGTCATCATATAGTTGTGATAGTGTTGATTATAGAGTTTCATAGATGGTAGCAGTTTCTATTGTTTGTAGTAGCATTAAACAGCTGCAGCTGGAGTTTTAACCAGAGATCAGAGCATATGACTCCAGTTCTAAAGTCTCTACACTGGCTCCCAGTCAGCTACAGAATAGATTTTAAACTTCTGCTACTGGTCTACAAGTCACTGAACGGTTTAGGTCTAGAATACATGAATGACCTGTTAATACGATATAAACCCAGCAGGGCTCCGAGGTCAGCTGACCCAGGTCAACTAGTCCAGTCCAGGGTTCAGACTAAACCTGGTGAAGCAGCTTTTATCTGTTCTGCTGCACACAACTGGAACAAGCTGCCGGCTGACCTGAAATCAGCCCCAAATGTGAACGTTTTTTAAATCCAAGTTAAAAACATTCCTCTTTTCATGCGCTTATGAGTAAACTGTTTTCAATCTTGCCTTGTAAATGCGTTTTTTTTTTTTTTTTTTTAATCTTAATGTCTTGCTTTACTCAATTAGAATTTTAATGTTGATTTGAATGTACGGTTTGAATAGAATTAATGTATTTATTTCACTCTGGGAATGCATTTTAAAACCACACTTTATCTCTGATGATTTGAGTGTCTTTTACCCTTTTTGTGATTTTTTTATTTTTTATTAATTTTTTTTTTTTGTATGAATAGTGCTATACAAGTAAACTTGCCTTGTCTAGTAGTGGTCGTGTATCTGCTGTTAATACTTGTTATTGCAGTCGTAATATTAACAGTTATGGACATTTATTCTGGTTATTGATAATCATACTAGCACCAGCTGATCTACTTTTTGCCAGTTCTAGTTCAGTTTGCTGTGCATCAATTGCATCCATGTGTCGTCCCCCGCCTCCCCAGTCTCTCTCTCTTTCTTTTTTTCTCTTCCTTTACCCTCTCTCTTTAACCCCAAGTGACTCCTGGTCCAGGTGTCAGGGTCTGCTCCAGGTTTTTGCCTGTTAAAAGGAAGTTTTTCTTCACCACTAGTCGCTTTTCCATTAACCCTCAAATTGCGAGAATATAACTTGCGCATAAACATTTACCCAATGGAAAAACGACAATTTCGCCAAAACTCTTATTTTTCGATTAAAAGTTTTTTGCGCTGGCAAGAGGTGGTTTTGCTTTATTACGCAAAACTGCAATGGAAAGACCTTTTTTTTTTTTTTTTTTTTTTTTTTTTGCAACTAGTCAGGTGAATTAAAAAAACAGATGTTGACGAATGTTACAACAAGCAAAGAAGAAGAGTTTTAAAAGAAACATGGCATATGTGGACACACCAGGAAACTGAATCATTTTTTAATTTAGCACGGGATAGAGGGGTCATATTTAATAATAATAATAATGCATATATCTGTAAATCAACATGATGTTTATGGAATGACTTGTCATGTCATCTCACGATAATAAATAAACCAATCATCGCATTTGTGAGTTAATGGAAAAACCGACGTTACGCACTTCTGTTTTTTTTCGACATTTAATAAATATCGGTAAAGTTTTGCGCATACATCCAATGGAAAAGCGACTACTGTCACCAGTCACAAGTGTTTGCTCCTGGAAGATGCTGTTGGGTTTCTGTAAAATGGCTTGGAGTCTGGTTTCGACCGGCTCTGTATGTAAAGGGTCATGAGATAACTTTTGTTATGATTTGGCGCTATATACGTAACATTTGATTGACTGATACCTGGGCTCTGCTGACATCTGTGTAATACTACTGCCTACTGGGCTCTATTCACCTTCTGCACTGTCTGTTGTTGCCATGACTGCATTGCATTATGACATATTTAGGATGCCAGAGTGAGTGTTTGCAACAGCTACATGTAATTATACATGCATACATATTTCACATGTCACTTAACTAGTTATTTTTACATGTGACGTTTATCTATTTATGAATCAGGTTGGTTTTCCCCGGTAGCAGCCGCGAGGTAACAACCCATAACCATGAATAAAAAAAAAAAAAAAAAAACACTGAACCATTAACACATGTTTCGTAGCACTACATTAACAGTAGTGCCATTAAAAGAGTAAGAGGGTCTTCAGTACAGCGTGTGGAGGATAGACTTTTGAAAAGATTAACATTCAGGAAAGCCTCCCAGTCGACCTCTTCGACTTCCATGTGTGACGGCCATGAGTACCTGAGAACAGTCCAGTGCTAAGGATTTGAACCTTAAAGCATCTGCAGCCTGCAACAAGGGTTTGCAGAGCTTCCGCTTTCCACGTTTCGGGTAGAATTTCTCTTATGTTCTTTTTCTGTTGTGCAGTCACTCGATAGGTCTTTAACGATACTCAGACATACCTAGGGTTAGACAGATATCTACAGTTTGATATTTTGCCTTTTTCTTTTTTTTGACACAGATTGCTTCGTTGCTGTCCTCTCCCTTACCTCGTCACACCTCAGGTCCAGCTGTTGCTAACAGCTGTGCCTAATCAGCTGGCCGGCGTTGAACCAGCTCTGGTTCAGCTCCTCTTTGCTAGATCGTTCTAGCTCCGAGGTGTCTGACTCCAGTCCTCGAGGGCCGGTATCCTGCATGTTTTAGATATTTCCCTCTTCCGTCACAGCTGGAAACCACTCCATCATGATCAGGCTTGATGAGCTGATCATTAATTGAACCCGGTGTGCTGGAAGAGGGAAATATATCTAAAACATGCAGGATACCGGACCTCGAGGATCAGGTTTGGACACCCCTGTAGCTTCTTGCCTGACTATCCAGCGTTTGTATCTGTTTTCCTGGTTCTAACCACGCCTGATTCTGACGACGGCTCCTCGTCTCTGCCCAGGAAACCCGACCAGCCTTCTGTTTTAGGACTGAGGAATCTGCTTTCCGTTTCCCCGCCTGTGTACCTGTCTGTGTCAGAGTTCTGTATCAGAATCCATGAGTCGAACTCATAATAAACAACATTTCTGACTTTTACCGGAGTGCGTTGCCTGTGGGTCCTCCGAATACACTACCCGTTAAATTTGTTTTGATCAAGGTCTTTTTTTTTTTTTTTCAGTCTTTGAAATGTATGACAAGAAACACAACTGAACATGAAACTTATTATTTTATCTTTAATTGTCTTTGTATACTTGTTTTCACTGCTTTTTACACAATGAACTTTATTGAAATCCTTTATAATGAATCATTTTAGGTCACATATGCTTTATTCGTGCCTGTTCTACTAGTCTTTTATGTCTTACTGTGTCTGTGTTACTTTTCTCCCTGAAGGGACAATGAAGACCTGCATTGAGTTGAGTAGTGAAAATGAATGATACTCTGTTAATTAGCACATCTACCTTCTTTCTATCACAGTAAATTAACTATTGACAGCCCGACCTCTATGCGCAGATGAGTCACCGCGGTGTGTTTTATTTATAAACTACAACAAAACGTGTTATCAGTAGAACAGTGATAGTCTGCCAGGCCTTTTCTCTTTCTTCTTCTTCACTTCCTGTTTCCTCTATTTTCTCCTAGTTTCTGTTTTTTTTTTCCTTGTGGATTTGCCACAATTCAGCACAAAGACAGAGTCGAGGAGGGATCCTTCAGTAATACAGACTTTGCCAGAGGACTGCTCCTGTGTCCTGGATCCAACTCAGGACTGAATCCATCCTTTGAAGAATTTTCAATCACGCTTCCGTGGGTCCTCCGCTCCCACAATCCTCTGCATGAGAGTTTTTCATTTAGCGGCATGTTTCTAAAAGCGCTGATCTAAACCGCAAACAAAACCTCAACCCCCGAATAATGAAAAACTGATCATTTCAGCAGTGCAAATGCATTTAAATACAATTTAACCCTTTAGAGAGCACTCATAGAAATACTCTGAAATGCAAAATTTCAACCATAGTGTGTTACTGGACCACATAACAAGACTTTATTACTTTTGAGAAATTTTTCAAAATGTTTTATTGTCATGTAGGTCATTGAAGTTACCATATTTCATTACTTGCCTGTAAGTGGCAAAAAAAAATCCAAGTATTTTTCATATATATATGTATATATATATGTGTATGAAAAATACTTGGATTTTTTTTTGTATTTTAACCTGTATTTTAAAACACTGGATCAGTCCTTATGATGTTCTAATATTCTAAAAGTG
>JAPQRP010000029.1:25203437-25218911 GCA_037367295.1 Apogon hyalosoma | reverse complement strand
TTAACTGAAAAACACAAAATTTAATCTTTATGACACTTAAATACAATTTGCATAATAATTTGGAACGCAGTGTACAGAGCCTCTGAACATCTAAATGGGTCACATCTGATGACCATGAAAAGATGAATAACTGTATTTTACACCAATTATTGACATGTATTGATAGGATTGGTGGATCCACTGTTTGGATTGGTAGGTGATTTTGGTCACCAGTGGCTGTTTAGGTATTTATGGGTTAAAATGAAAAATATGACAAAGAAAACCCAGGACTGTTAAAAAGCTAAAATCCTACATCAGTCATGAATGGGACTGCAATCATCTCCCAGAACTCCAATAAATGGTCTCCTCAGTTCCCACATGTTTATGCACTGTTGTTAAAAAACTAGGGAATAACGTAGTGGGTAAAAAAAAAAAAAAAAGCCCTGTCCCAGTTTTTACGGAGGGGAGGCAAGGGGTATTGTTTTTGGTTCGGTTTGTTTCTTTGTTTGTTAACACTGTAGCAGCAAAACTATTGGTTGAATTCATACCAAATTTGGTTTATAGATTACCAGTGACCCAAAATAGATCTCATTAGATTTTGGGAACAGTAGGTCAAAGTTCAAATTTTTAATGAATTTTTAAACTCTTTTTTTTCTCCAATTTACTTATTATGGGCAGAATTGCAAACGTCTGTAGCAGCAAAAGTATCGCTTGAATCCATATTGAATTTGGTTTATAGATTACCAGTGATGCAGAACACATGTCATTACATTTTGGGAAAAATAGGTCAAAGTTTTAATTTTTAATGAATTTTTTTAAATCTTTTTTTTCCCCCCTCCCATTTACTTATAATGGGCAGGATTTCAAATGTCTATAAAAACATCAATTTTGTTTCAATTTACTGCAAACTTGACACATATGCAGAGGCAACTGATATGTTGACATCAGCACATGCATGGGCGTGATGACGTCAACTGGATCAATGTCAAAATAAAATACAATACGTGCGAGGGGCGGGGCTTGTTTATCATATTCGATTTTGCACAGTGTCCCAATGTTTTTGGAACTGAGGTTGCATGAGTTACAATCATGACCCCAACCCATTGCTGTATAAGCGAAGGTACGTCTACATTTATTGTGTTACTGCAGCTATGACTCAGAGGTTTTTTTTTGTGAACTGGTGAACAACAACAACAAAAAAAAATCAACTCCTTTACTGACAGCTGAAAGCGCAGTGAAGGTTAGTTTTGCCAACAAAAGACACTGCAGCACAAGGGCATGTTTTAGCTACGCATTTAACTGTGAAGACACCGACGGAATACATGCCAGATGGCCTGAAAACATGGAGAATTTCAGAGGCTTATTCAGAAACAATTTTCCATTCTTTCTACAAATGACACAGCAGCAATCTGTCATAAACTCTGAATATACACGTGAACAAACGCAGGGAACGACGGGAACCTGGTCCCTTTTGATGTGACTAATAAATAAAACGCTCATCCGGATGGTGGAGTGATTTCAGTTGTGTTACAGAGACCAGGTGTGCCGGCCTATGCTTCAGTAATCTTTCCTCCTACCTGGACTTAAATCCTCACAGAAAACGGAGGCAAGTGAATCTGCTTCACACGGATCGCGCTGCGAGTTTGTTCACCCAGAGAGGTGACCTTTTCACAACATCACAGAGAAATGTCCAATATCAGTATTGGATGCCCATGATCTTGAAGCCCTCAAGAGGCACTACATTAAAACTCATGATAAGGGCAGCTTGCACATCTGGAAAGGCACCATCAATGCTAAAAGGAACGTACAGGCTTTAGATCAACATATGCTCCATCCAGGAACCCAGTCGTCAACTTTTTCGGGGAAGTTGTTGCATATTTCAGCAAGACAAAACCAAACCACATACTGCATCTAATACAAAATTATGGCTTCAGAATAGGCTTCACACGGATCACACTGCGAGTTTGTTCACCCAGAGAGGTGACCTTTTCACAACATCACAGAGAGAATTTCTGTGCTTATACTTATGCTTTCATGCCCTGTTTTAATAGTCACTACACATCTACTCGTTTGGAGGAAGGTTAATCCCACTGAGAGCAGTAACGTCTTAAATAAATGTTATAACTATTGGTATTGACGCAAGATCACGGGGAAGAAGCTGAGTGTCCTGGTAATGATCTTGCTTTGGTGGTTTAGCTTTAAAAATTAGAAAACACGCAGGACAATGGTGCACGCTACTCAGAAAAATAACAAAACCTCAGTCGAACATTGTTCTGCCAAACTCCAATTTCTGCCCATATTGTGAAGTCATTAGTGTTTCCCTCCTCAGCCACTGCAGACTCTTAGAAACAGCTCTGGCGTAGAAAAAAAAAAAAAAAAGTGCTGCATAATGTTCGATTTCTGCCGCACTAAACGAAATACAAGCTTCCTCTGCTATAGCTGAGTACATTTTTTTCAGTGCATTGGAAAGCAAATACTGGAATTAGAAAAAAAAAAACATGTAAATACAATCAGAATAATTCATGATTGTATATTCTCTTCAGGCACATCAGTGAGGTCATTTATGCAAACGCATACTTTCGAGGTGTAACGTGTGGGTAGAAATGAATTTCTCGTGTTAAGGAAAGCGTCAAACTTTTGGCACGAGCCTCATTGTTGTCATGCAAACGTGTACAGTCTCGACACCGTGGTCAATCAGATCATCTGCTGCATAATTCATGTAACTGAAGGACTTTTTCCATCGCAATCCAATTCACAATCTCAGCGATCAATACTTGGAAGCTGTAGTGTGAGATGACTTCGCAAACCACATCACTTGCATGCGATGACTCCAATTAGGAATTTCATGACAGATTGTAATTGCAGCAGGTTGGGGGTCTTGTCTTGGCAGCTCTTCACTGCTTATTAGAGATTATTATGCAAATGATCGCAGACAGCCAATGCCACAACACTCTGCTTTTTAGACGTTTTAGTTATTGGTATCGTTGCTCACATCTGAAGACTGAATGGGCTTACATAATACTTTTTAATCATATGGCATGGGAGGAGGAAAGTTGGAAAAGAACAAAAAAAAACTGTACTAAAGGAGGGTTTGATCAGTTTTACATAACAAATGAATCCCAGGAAGATTTAGAGCAATTTGCAAACAGCTGAGATGTAAACATCAGCCTCCTTTGATCAAATTTAGCATATGATACCTTACTGCCCTCTGCTGTGCGAATCCTGAACCACTTTTCCAGCAACAGACGTAGGAAACATGCACATCTTTAATCAACTGAAGGATCTAAACTGCAGGCTTTGAAATGCAAAAAGTAAAAAGACTGATTTGCTGATTCTTTTGTGGTGGCTTATGTTCCACAAAAAAAAAAAAAAAAAAAAAGGAAATAAAAGTGGAACATAAGCCCCCACACTTTCAGTACAAACTCGAACTGAGCCTCGTGTCTTTTTTTTTTTTTTAATGACTTGAATTTTTTTTATTAACTTTTTCCAAACATCATCACATTTTAAAAAATAACATTATGGCAGCATTACCCACCCATAACCCAAAGGGGTCTTCACATCGACATTATGGCTTTTATCCCAAGACAAATCAACTTTTAGTATCCATGTATATAATCTATACATACACCATAAATATCTACATGAAGGTGTCTGATCATAATATACACACATGCATACAGAAGGTACGTGATCATCGTCTTTTCTGTCTGAATCCTCTTAGTCTTAGAGATCTAAAGATTCCAGGTGTTTGCTCCATTTCAAATATGTTTCCATCTTGTCCTCCATCCTATATGACATTCTTTCATGTGCCGCGACTTTTCCAATTTCCGTCATCCACCCCTGGAACGGAGGTTCTCCGTATTTCTTCCAGTTCTTCATTATAATTTGTGTTCCAGTCGTTAGAACAGTCTGCATCCAGTCTTTTAGTGGTTTGGGAGAACCTCATGTCATTTTAATATAACCTATACATTAATACTCCATTATACAGTCCAACTGGATCTGAAGTGGACTGGACAAGTAAAATACTATCATATTAACCTATAAACAAGTGGTGCCAGGCACAACAAACCCCGCCCCTCATATGTATTGTAGTTTATTTTGGCATCGATCCAGCTGATGTCATCATGTCCATGCATGTGCTGATGTCAGCATATCAGTTGCCTCTATGTATGTGCCAAGTTTGAAGTAAAGTGAAACAAAATTGATGTTTTTATAGACATGTGAGATCTTGCTCATTATAAGTAAATGGGAGAAAAAATATTTTAAAAATTCATAAAAATTTTAACTTTGACCTACCGTTCCCAAAATGTAACCACATCTATTCTGGGTCACTGGTAATCTATAAACCAAATATGGTATGAATTCAATGAATAGTTTTGCTGCTACAGACATTTGAAATTGTGTCCAATAAAAGTACATGGGGAAAAAAAAAATTTTAAAATTCATAAAAAATTAGAACTTTGACTTACTTTTCCCAAAATCTTATGTGAGCTATTTTGGGTCACTGGCAATCTATAAACTAAATTTGGTGTAAATTCAAATCATAGTTTTGCTGCTAAAGCGTTAACGAAGAAACAAACGGAACCAAAAACAATACCCCTTGCCTCCCTTTCATGGGGACGGGGTAATAACATTCCGAAATGCCTCAAGAGAAGCAATTTAAAAAAAAAAAAAATGCCTATTACTAAATATTTTGTGCCTGTGTAGATCCACTGTGATCTGTAAATTCTAATGCACATGTGTAAATGATAAACTGAGACACGACATTGTTAAAACTGCACTTATTTTTGTTTGTAAATTTCAGGTTGTTCACAGATGTTCGTATTATTCCCAGCTTTTAAAGGATGTGTAGTAAACATATTCATAATGTGGTTTTACTTTTTTCACTCGAGAAAAGTTTAAAGTTGACATTATCGGTTACTATGCTATTATTTTACTGATCGGATCCTATCAGAATGTATGCGGCCCTTGAACTAAAATAAGTTTGACACCCTTGCTCTAGTCTGTCTCTCGCTCTGCTTTGCATCTAATGAGCTTCATGTAGTTCGACATCATTTGGAGGAAGTACTTTACTTTATAGCAGATCTTGAAAACATCCTGAACATCAAGATTCTTTTGTGAAACTTGTAGAATTTCTCTCCAAACCATCACAGCATTTAAACATATGCCTGTTAAGTCAGTCACTATTATCTGATGAGTTAATATTATGGTGATAACACTGATAGTGTTAACATCCTCTGATGATGCTGTGTGAAAATGATCATCTGTGACCAGTGGTGACGTGTGTTCCATCACCGTAGTAACCGCTGACCTGTCACTGCGTGTCAGCGTAAGGTCTGGACATACGCGGAGGTGAGACAGGCCGTGTCACAGTGTTTATCCCACGGAGACTTTACTGTGACCGACGCACTAAGTGGGTGTTTATGACACTTCTATCACTGTCAAGGGTGTTATACAGTACAACGCAGACGCACAAGGTGGTTCGGTGTTACCTGTCAGACTCTGAATCGTGTCATAAAGCATCTTCTGCAGCGCCTTCGTGACAGACTCCACTCATACGATCCTGAACCCTTTAAACCAGGGGTCTCAAACGTGCGGCCCGGGGTCCAAATGCGGGCCCGCCACAAGTTCCAATCCGGCCCGTGGGATAAATTCGCAAAGTGCAAAAATTCCACAGTGGAACTCATTTTAGTTCAAGTTCCACACACAGACCGATATGATCTACAGTAAAATAATAGCAGGATAACCTACAAAAAATAATGACTCCATGTTTTCTTCTCGGTTTGATGTGAAGAAAAAAAAAAAAATTACACTATGCCTATAAATAATGACGACTTCAAATGTTTGGCTTTGTTTTAGTGCAAAAAATTACATTAAATTATGAAAATACGTACATTTACAAACTATCCTGTAACAATAAAATGTGAATAACCTGAACAAATATGAACAACCTGAAATGTCCAAAAAAAATTAAACACAATTTTAACTATTTTCTGCCTTTTACTAAGTGTTTAGTGTATTTGTAGATCCAATCCATAATGCATATGTAGAAATGAAAAGTTGAGGCATAATATTGTTAAAATTGCACTTATTTTTCTATAGAAATTTTAGTTTTTCAGGTTATTCCCATCTTTTTTGTTTGGATAGTTTATAAAAGTACGTATTTTCATAATTTAATGGTGTTTTTTGCACTAAAACAAAGACAAAAATTTGGAGTTGTAATTATTTATAGGTTATTATGGTATTATTTTACTGGTCCGGCCCACTTGAGATCAAATCAGGCTGAGTTTGACCCCTGAAAGACAATGAGTTTGAGGCCCGTGCTTTTCCACCTGGACTTTTTCAATTATTTTGCCTATAAAAAGGTTAGAAAATATGCTGAGAGTGAGTCTGTTTTCCCATTTTTCCAGAGTGCTTTCCCCCCCCCCAGCTCTTTCCAAATCTGGCAATCAATTTACAATTTACTGCATGTTAGACTTCTGTCAAAACGGCTTCTAGTACAGGCGTGAGTGAAATTACTGTAATGACCCAATAAAACCTATAAGGTACATCTCAGAATTCAGAAATTGAATGGAATTTCTCCAATTGCACAAACAGTGAAAGAGTTAAAGCCATCTAAACTGCATATGCGCATGGTGTCAGCGATGACACGTCAGGTTTTAAAGAGTTAACCCATAAAGAGTCCAAAAGCATCTACTGATCTAAAATGTATAATAACTGTTGATCCATTAATCCTATCAAAACATGTAAATAATTGAGGTAAAATACAGTTTGTCGTCTTTTCATAGACATCAGATATGACCCATTTGGACGTTCAGAGACTTTGTAGTGAACATAGAAACACTTTCATCTTCTGCAACATTGATTCACCAGTAAAATCCATGGGGTGGTTGTGGACACTTGTTGTTTTTTTGTTTTTTTTAATGTTTTTTTCATTTTGATCTAATAACCTTTAATAACCATCTACGTAATCAGTAAATTAAACACTGGAAAATTTCAAATTTTCTGTGAAAAATGAAAAATGCGGAGAATAATATTATAGTAAATGGTGATTAAACCACTTGGGAGAGACAAAAAAATTGAAAGCGACAAAAATAGTTGAGAGTCATTAAAGGGTTAAAGGTTCAGGTTCTGTTGATCAGGTGTGAGTGGATGCACTTGTGATTCCAACACAGATGAGGGCAAGTATCCCAAGTGGGTGTGGATATAAGGACGGTGACACTCACTGTTCAGTTCTGTTGTGACCTCTGTAGAGTCAACATCTCTATTTTGATCTACCTGTATAACCCTTAAAAGAAAAGCTCCCCAACCCATTCATTTCATTTCCCCTTGGGTCTTGAATTTTGTGGCTCCAGTGACTTTTGTTTTTTGTCTATCCTTTTGAGAGATTTAGTGGATGTTGTGTCTACCCAAACCATATTTTAGATCCCTTTTTGGTCCGTATTTGGTGTTTTTGTTTCCTTTAGGTCTACCCCAAGCCTTCACCTAATGTACAACAAATTGAGGGCTCGTCCGGGATCTGAAAATCTATTTTGTGGGTGTTGTGCGGGGTATTTAATATACTCGCAACCAGTATAAAAACATGGAGTGTAACTTGGAACTGTTTATGGAAGAGCCCACATGGGAGTTACTCAAAGAATGCAAACTGCTCATCATTATGGCATCATAGTGACAACAGGAAGCAGGAAAGACTTGGTGAAATGGGTTGAAGTAGTTGGGTTATTGGAGAGGCAGATCCTCACTGACTCTGACGTTAAATTAAGTGGAGGTGAAGAGGGTGACCCTGAGGAGGATGTTGCTGTCCTGTTTTCATTACTACCCGGTGGTGCATGCTGATGGCACAAACCTCAGATTTTTGACGACACTGAAATCATTTAGCTGCAGTAAGCACGATTTATTTTAATAGGTTGCGTGGGGAAAAAAAAAAGTGAAGTTTATTCCTAAAACCTGTTAAGTTTGTTTTTTGGGAGGAGGTGTTACCTTATATTCTGTTGATCAGGTGAGTGGATGCGCCTGTGGTTCCGCCACAGCTGAGGTTAATTGTCCTGAGTGGACGTGGATATCTTACACTCACTGTTCAGTTTGGTCGTGACCTCGGAGTCAACATCTCACCCCCACCCTCATTAATTTGACTCCCACTCAACCCGAGCCACCTTTTTAGAGACATTTTTTGCCCCATATTTGTATAGTTTTTAAGTTTTCCTTAGTTCTGCTATAACAGCCCATAGTTTTACTTCTTTTTTCTTGCACCTGGTGATGCCTTTAATCAGCAAATTTCCCTATTGTGGGATCAGTAGTTTCATCTTTAACTTAATAGGAGCAAATATTCTCATGACTATTGTAATTTTTACCTCCGCCAAGGAACAGCAGAGGTTATGTTTTCATCAGGATTTGTCTGTTTGTCTGTTTGCAAGATAACTCAAAAAGTTAAGGACAGATTTTCATGACACTTTCAGGAAATGTTGGTACTGGCACAAGGAAGAAATGATAAAATTTTGGTGGTGATCGGCGGGGGGGCAACGACACTGATCTGCCTCAGTGGAGGTCTGTGCTGAGTGCTTTTCTAGTTATTTTTTTTTAATGTCTTATCTACTGCCAAATTCCACATTCATCAATCTAAATTCACAAAGAAAAAAGCCCCAGTTCCTCATGCTTCTGAAGGAAATGGAGCTCTGGGTATGATTTCCACCTTGGTAAAATTATCAAAACAATGAGTTCTTACAATACCCCATTAAAGTAGTTTTAAACATTGTTGGACTTTTTTTCTTGCCGTTACTGTATGTCTGTAGTGCTGGATTTGATAGGTTTCTCAGTTTAAGTTTTTGGTGTTTAGTAAAACTACTTAATTTAAGTGCTGTTTAACAAACCAGCAATTACTACTTTCCACCAGGCGGGAGTGCCAAAGAGAACAAAATCAACATCCTCCTAAAAATTGATATTAAGTCTGACTATTTACTGTATTTCATTATTCTGATTATCATTAGTTAATTTTGCATTATAAGAGCTAAAATGTTATAAAAAAGTGCCTGAGTGAAATGTCAAGCGTCTATTTGCACTTTACGCTTGCATGTATCATTTACAGGAATTGCCCTTGAGAAAATGGTGTGAAATATGGTGCTTTTCATATAATCAGATATTTTTGTGAAAGTTGAAGTTACTACAGTGACCCTGTTGAAAACCCGAATAAAAAGCTTGATTACCCCACAGTGGAGCTCTAATGAACCTTCTGATTTACCTAACCAGCCCATTGCCTCGGGCTATGCATGAGGAGCATCTCCACATCAAAACCAACTGAGGAGCTCAGAATTCAGCGTGCATCTTTGAAATAATTTATTCAATATTCATATATGGTAATAGAATGGTTTCATGAGCAGCATATAAAATATGTACAGAGCAAATCATTTGTAAAAATGACAGAACCTGCTGGGAAAGTATGTGCTTATATTGTAGAAGGCGGTAGGAACTCAGCAACTTCATTTCCGTGGTTAAACAATCATTGATGCTGGATTGCGATATCCCAGACGTGCAGTTTCTAGTATTTTATTAGCACAGCTTGGAGTCTAAATGAAGGTCCCAGATTAGGAAAGGCTGCAGTTGGACTGTTTGGACTCTCTCCCCTGTGCAAAAAGGAAAAATCAGTTAGCAACACAGACTCATTTCACCGTGTGTATGTTTAATTATTAACGGCACAGGAGCTCTAGAGATAATTAGACCCGCTTCATCATGTGCCAGTAATGAAAGTACAAAGAGGACAGGCCGCTGTGACGGCGGTGTACCTACACATGTTCCTGTATGCATGCTACTGACGGCTAAGCTTTCCGGATACCTGTTGTCTCTGCTGCTGACGCCTGTATTCTTCTTCACTGGCAGCGAGAGCCTGAGCGAGAGCCAGATCCTCCTGCTCCTGAGGGCTGAGCCACACACAGAACCACATAGAATGATGACGTGGGCCACATGGGTTTACGAGACGCTTTGACAAGGACGGCCGCGTAACAAATCATAATCATCACTGTTTAATACCTTGTTACATTCACACTGTAACATGTGACTACATTGTTTACAATATTGCATTCGCACATTTTTATACTACTTTTAATACCCTTCATACAGTATATCTCTAATTTGCACATATTTAGATTACACACTCCTTTGTATCTTATATTTTTCTAATATATGTCTATCTTATTGTGTTCTTATTTACATGTAAGTGCACTGTCACTGGCAGAGACCACCTGCAATTACGTTGCACGACTGGTGTAATGTCAAAGCCTATTCTATTCTATTTGAAGTTGTACAAAGTTAAAGAAAATACACATCTAAACATTCGATTCTATAGTAATGTCTCTATAGTTAATACGATGCCCTTTTGTTACAGCCTTCACACAGCTCTCTACTATGAAATATCCCATACTGCCTGCCCTGTACCTTAAATCACTGTATAGTCACATGAAATTTAGTCTCAACATCTCAAAGATTACAAACAAATGTTGCTTTTTGCCAGTAGTAAAACACTGGGTATTACTAGAGCACACAGGGATTTCAAAATACATTTTTGTATAATTTCCTGCTTCTTACAAATTCTCTTCTATCATTCTTATTGGCCTTTAATCATTTTATATTACATTGTGAAATATTGCAACAGCACCTATTAACCAAGGATTATTGTAAGCAAATTGCACATATCGTTTTGATGTTTCCTCTTGTGAATGTAAAAGGGGATGCCTCCACACTAACAAAACAAAGGAGGTAAAATATGTGAAACCACATACCCAATTTTTTAATTCCCTTAATATAAGTGTGCATCCACTTTGAATAATTTACATGCAAAAATAATTGCACTGACTAGTATTTACTGCTTTACTTGTTTTCATTCAATGAAGTATTTGTTTCGCAGGAAAGTAATGACATTAAATGTGGATTCTCACCTGAGAGTTGGCTGAACTGGCTGCCTTGACTCCGCCAAAGACATCTCCAGGGCCCTTTGTAAAGCCTGTTCCTCTGTCTACAACAACAGACAACAGTAGGACATTCATATTTGCACGTTCATGACATGTGTAAACACAGTCTGAATGAATGCTACAAACAGTAAGCTTACCATGCCGGCTTGAAAAGACGCTGATGGTGGTATTACATTCTGTGCTGAAATGGAAGTAGGGATTCGCTGGGTTGTGCTGAGAAAACAGACAGCGGATGATTACTATTTTAGATCTACTATCAAAAAAGGAAATGTTTTCGTTTCGATTTCTTAATATGTACAAGCTTACCCACTGTTGATGTTTCTGTTACTTGCACTAACACCATTGGACACAGGTCTAGTGTTCCCTGAACTAGATGAACTAGAACTGGAGGCAGAGGTGGAAGAAGCACCTTGGGTCCTCATTACAGCAGCATGTCTAAAATAAAACAAATAAGTAAACGAAACATTCTTCAAGTGATTTTTAAAAAAAAATGTATACACAAGTATGGCTGTACTCACCCAGATTTCGACAGAGGTTTCCCGTCTGTCTTACAGTCGTGATCTAGTGGATGCCGGTGTTTAAGACAGTAGTTTAAATGACACTGGTCACAAGTCACTCGTATCATTTCCTTCTGTTTACAGCCTCCTCTCGAACATTTATTTGTGAAAATCTGAAGAGAAAAATCCATGTATAAAAAAGGATGTTTTGATTCCTAATAGTTTAGTAGTTTGGAAATGGTTGAAAAATGAATTTACATGTAAAGTTCGTCATATCAAACCTTTCTCTTTCTTTGTGCTGGGTCCGATTTGCAATCTCGATCAATATGTTCACCGACTTTAATGTCGGGCATCTCGCCTCTTTTGATGGGTATGGGTGTGTTGCACAGAGGACAAACAGGAACCTGCACATCCTACAGGGAAAAAATAAAAGATTATTAACCATTATTGCTTTCTAATCTTACATCAGAGAATAATAAAGAAAAAAACTAAATAGAAGTGGGTTTATTATTTCTTTGAGTTCAGGGTCCTTCCACAAGAAAATTCTACCTTTTTTAATTAAAAATGAATAAATTCAGATGTCAAATGTGTACAGAAGTTTACAAATGTAGTGTGTGTAAATATATATATATATATATATATACATATACATATATTAAAATCCTTCCATTAGTTTGACCACAAAATTTGCTAAAAAAAAAAACAAACAAAAAAACTCCCTTGGGAACCAAATGCCGCATTGGATCTGGAAACAGTCATCCATTTAGTTTTAATGCTCTTTACATTGATTTCACATTTGCTTAAGTAGTTCCAAATCTAATATGAGAGCATCTCCTAGGACTTACAATAGAGAAAGCACTATTTGATGCTGCTGTAAGTCTCTTCATGCAATAATAACAGTGGCTGCATGAGGAGACAAAAAGCAGCATCGTTTTGTTAACTATAAACAGACATTAAATGAAAACATCAACACAAGACAAAGTATACACAACAGTTACTAATTACCTTTTTGTAGGATGAAGTACATTTGTGATTTGCATAGGTTATGTGGTCCTTGCAGAAAATCTCTTGACAGGCATCACATCTCATTGGAAGGAAATCTGCGATGTCAAACACAAGATGACGTTTCAATAGAGTTAAATCTGGCACCAGAAACCAAACCCAGCAAAGCAGATAATGTGTTGTAAACAGAACTCACCTAAACGCTTGCAGGACTTCTCAGAGCAGTGCTCCCCTAAATCTGGAAACTCCATTGCAGAAAAATACCCCTGGAGCTGACTGGGCTGAAAAAAATCCGCAACCTGAAGGGCACAGGAAGGAAATGTTTGATGTTTTTTTTTTTTTTGGATAAAACTATGTCAGAAGTGCTGACTGTGTGGGTGCTGATTTAGAGGTTTATCACTGCATGCTAGCTCATGTTAGCTGTGCATTTATGTTAAGAAAACTTTAAAAGGCTAAGATTGACAAAATCGCTCCAATAGCTCGTCCAAACTCTATCATATTAACCCACATATTAGACTACTTTTGGTTGTATTCGGTTTTATCTCTTGGTTGTTATACCACCTTTGCGACTATTGTTAAACCGGTTGTTAGCTAGGCCAGGCTAAGTTATACGATTAGTTTGAGTTACGTAACAAGCTACAGCTGAAGCCGATATCGATCGTATAGCTCAGACATATCGCCGTGGCTGTAAATATCTATGCCTGGGAGTAAACTCGGGTAATTCTGAGTATTTAAGTGTCATCGTTACAGATCACACAAAAGCTAGCAGCTAGCTTGAATGTTAGTAAGCTAGGTTTAAAGTAAACCAAGCTGACTAGTCAAACCTGAAACATTTGACCAGCAGTGGAAAAAAAAGTAGGCTATTTATTTATTTATTTTTACTTCTTTTTCTTTCATTTCAACATTTAAACATGACAGGTCTTTACTATTTCACAACCTGACTAAGCTAGCTAGATAAACTGGCAGCTAACCTTAGTTTTCATAACATTTTTACTCACCAGATCGCGTTTTCTCGTCGATGTCGCCTTAAAGCACAAGGCAACAATGTCGTTTCCAAATTAACAGGGTAGTTTTCCGTGTGTTTGTGGCTGTAGTGTAAGCAGTGGTCCCTGAGAAACACCGTCTGTTAGCTGTTAGCCGCTGACTGAGCAGCCGTCTGTTTGCGTCAAGTTTTGATGTGTCACGCAAGCTCCGCCCACCACGGTGACGCAAGTGACGTTGGGGAAAATACAAGTCACGCTGGCGTGACGTCAGAGAAAATCTGAGGTAAAATCTAGAAACATTTAACGACACTGTGTGCTGCTGTGTATTTAAAGATGAGCAAATAAAGAGCTTTTAGTGTAGGTTTTTAGGTCTTAGAGTTTTATTATTATTTTTATTATTTTTATTTTATTGTTTATTTTTTTAATCCTAGGTCAACCATTATTTTCCCTCTATTTCTGTGTATTTACATGTCAATACCAGTGGTAGAGTAAATACCTAGCCGACATCTTTCACTTTTTGGCAAGTATTTAAAATGGTTTTTTTTTTTTTTTTAAATATTTTATTTTCAGGGTTTTTTTTTTAATGCAATGTGTACAAATAAAAATTACCAGTGATCAACAAATTACCAGTGCACAAGGTCAATACAGACAACTACATTAAGTACTTGGTGTAAGAGATGAACCAATATGATCTACATAGCAGCCAAATTTTCAAAAAGGTGTTACATCGTTTTCTGAGACAGTAAG
This sequence comes from Apogon hyalosoma, assembly GCA_037367295.1. NCBI lineage: Eukaryota > Metazoa > Chordata > Actinopteri > Kurtiformes > Apogonidae > Apogon > Apogon hyalosoma. Next base: position 25,204,745 of record JAPQRP010000029.1, on the reverse strand, counting down.
TGATTTTTTTTTTTCCAGGGGAATCCAGAGGTTCATCTCAGAAGTCCACCTATCAATAAGAAGAGGGCAATCCGATTTCCATGACACCGCAATGCACTTCTTGGCCACACATAGAGCAACTTCCATAAATTTGAGTTGAGCATTGTTTAGAGAGCCAGTAAACAAAGTTCAGGGTTCAAAATGTCGTTTAAGTAAACATACAAGCATTAACATCATAATATGCTATCGAAGATAAAAGTGCAAAATGGTCAAAATAATCTGTGATAACATTAAAGTGGTATAAGCAATGATGAATTAATCTGTTCAACTTTAAAGATCTTTAAATCAACTGGGAATGGATTTATGCAAACACTGACTGTTTACGCTCATATTTTTTATTTACATGTAATATTCTCAGATACTTATGTGTTTCTGCTTCAGATCATGCATGGAGTCTTCGGTGTAAATAACTATTAACTTGAGTGTATTTAGTTTATAAGTGTTTACTGAACTCTAGTGGCATGACTGAGTATCTGCAGATTAATGACCCATTCCAGTGATGAAGGATGTGTTTAGAGCCTCAACTTAAAAGTACCAATAACATACTGTGACAGTACTCCACTACATGTAAAAGAGCTGCAGGTATTATTATTTTAAGCAAAAATTACTTAATGTTTGAGGAGTAAAATATTCTATGGTAACTGTCAGTGTTTTAGTGTTAAAAGTGATGTTTTTTATTTATCACAGCAGCGTAAATGTCTGTTTCATTTCACTGCTGAAGATATTTATGGATGAACTGATTTCATCTACTTAATATGATGTTATGTTGTCTGGTTTAATTCACAACAAAGCATCATAAATCCTTATGTTTGTAATGTAGTTGAACCAAATGTCTCTAAGAAGTCACATTATTAGGACTAATATAATACATTTTGACCCCATCATGAATTTGCTATTATTTATTTTTCATCTCTTTTTATGTGAATGCAAATACTCTATAAGTAGTGGTATCACATCTTTTACCTCAGTAAAAAATCATCTCGCATCCACCCATAGGGTTAAGTGTAACTAACACTATAAAATGGAATCAAGTGTTAATTTTTTACTCTGTTTGGAGTTAATTTAACTGTAATATTTATACATAAATTTAAGTAGGAGTATGACCAAATACACATGGATCCATTGTTTTTTGTTTTTGTTTTTTTTTTGTTTTTTGTTTTTTCTCTTCAAAATTCTTACTCTTTAAAGTGTTACTTTAACACTTCAAAATTTACCGTTTACAGTACTAAGTCATCAGACTTTATAACAGTTCACAGTACACCCCCCCCC
>JAPQRP010000029.1:25165011-25203337 GCA_037367295.1 Apogon hyalosoma | reverse complement strand
TATCTTATCTTATCTTATCTTACCTTACCTTACCTTACCTTACCTTACCTTACCTTACCTTACCTTACCTTACCTTATCTTACCTTATCCTATCTTTTCTTAATCAGTGCTTTGTCAAAGGGTAATCAGATGCAAAGTCAGTGCTTTATAATATCCATCAGTGGAGTTACATCATAAACTCATTCATCTAAGGCAGAAGAATCAGTATTTAACTCTGTTCTCAACAAGGAATAGCCTAGAGCTTTCTGGTACATGAGCGTTATTGTTCTTTTTTCTTTTGTGTCTTTTTTAAAATTTTATTTGACCCTTTTTGTGATTTCTAATGTCTTTTATTCTTCTGTGATTATTTATTCATTTATGCCTTTGTAAAGCACTTTGAGTTACCCTGTGTATGAATGGTGCTATACAAATAAACTTGCCTTGCCTTTAAACAAATCCGCTCTTTTATCGACATGTAGTGTAATATATAAAAACTCACTTATTGATTTGACCACTTTTGCAGATATGACGCTTTGCTATGGGTTAAACTAACCTACAGTGACTAAAATACTCTTTCTTAAACGTACAGCAGGAAAATGCAACATTGACTTGGAGCGGAATAATTGAAGTGTGTGTTATTAGGAGCTGGATCTAAATACGCCATATGCCACTGACTTCTGTTTTCAAAGGGGAAACGATTACATCCATTGTTCCCAAGTGGCCATATTAGAGGTTACAGGCCTGGATATCAGGGGCAATAACACAGATATTTACACCAGTTACATCAGAATAAGGGCCCTTTGCGGGTAATGTTATAAAGAAACTAACAGCTATAGTATATCATACTATATGTAACCTATGCACTAAGTAACATATTCTAATAATTATCTCTTTAAGTGCACTAAAATCCTGTCACCTCAGTGTCTGTGTTGCTAACCGACACCCCATGACACCAAATCCCACATGTCTCAGCCCTGGAACCAGCTAATGACTGTTGCTCTACACTGCAGAGAAGCTGAGGATGGCAAAGTGATCCTTCATATCTCTTCAGCATCTTCATTTCACATGCAAATTACCTTTTTTCTGATTACAATCAAGATCACTCAACTCGTCATGACTTTTCCACAAGTGTGTCATTTCCAGCCGCGTCCTCGACCCTCTCTACTCGCTGATTACCTTCGGAAAGAGACGATGTTTTTAAATTAATTTGTCTTTTATAGCTCATTTCCACTCTGCGCCGTTATGTCCTCTCATTTCACTTCGACATGACGGATCAGTGTGTGTGTCTGTACATTTTAAATATTTTGTTTATGGGATTATTCGGGATAAAGTCATTTTTTTATCCCTTAAATTGTACATTTTTCACAATTACACCTCTATAACTTTTAATTGAGTTACATTCTTAATTTCATTGCATCACGCTATTTTCTTTATTTGGCACTTAGTATATTATCATTTTCTTTTTTATCAGCAGGATTGCATGATCAGTGTAAAATAATAGATTTGAAAATACAGCTGCGAAATCCGAGTGAGTATCACTAAAGTATAATAATGTGTGCATCGGAGCAGGTTTTTATCTTTTCTGTGCACAACTGCTTTTTGCAGGGGCTGCAGGAGGAGAAACAAACTTTTATTTTAGGTTTCAACGTCTAAACTCACGGAATTTTGCTTAAAAATCTAAGTACAGCAGGAATTAAATGTGAAAAATGTGATCATTACTGACCTGAAAATTGTTGGCAGCACAGTGGCATGCTGTACTACACGTCTGGTACGTGAACTGAATGTAAATGAATCCAATTTATCCTCAAAAATTGATACATTTAGTAAGATTTACTTGATAATACACAGAAATCAAAAAGGGGATATTTTTTACTCAGATTTACTAAAGTTCTAAATAATAATAGAAATTAATTTTATTACCGTAATTTATTTTGACAGCAGTCATCAACATTTACATAAACAGATCAAAATTGAATGTTTAGAAGTCTTTTCAACTATTATTTTTCACATACAGCAACTATTTAATGAACAAATTATCTTTGACAGTAGGAGTAATAGATGTATAAAATGCATGAGGATGATGATGATGATGATTATTGCTACCAGTAAAGTCAAGTGTAGAAGAATGATAATAGTATGTACAAAATGCAAACTAACTGAAACCTGTTTGTTTACCATGAATTCATTTTACGACCCCAAGTCTAAAATGGAACTGGGGTGGAAGCTGTGAAAAACGTAAATATAAACAAAATGCAATAATCTGCACATTTCATAAACCGAAACTTTATTCACAGTAGAACATAGAAATCAGAAGGTTTCAGCGGAGAAAATGTGCTCTTTTTATTTCTTTTTACTGACCTTTTGACCTTTAACCTCATCAGTGGTAAAAAACGTTCCTGTAGTTGTTTAATTTTTGTATCGCTTACTTTTACAGCCTTTTGTTGCTCTTGAGTCACTGCAATCACAATGAAAATTAACACATTTTCCTCATTTAAATCTTTTCTCTGTTTTTAAACGTTTTATGTGATTTCTAAGTTGTACTTGAATTAAATCTGTCGTGAAAATCATTGCATTCGGGTTTTATTTTTTACGGCGTCCCTAACTGTTTTAGAATTAGTTTTATATGTCCACATAATTTCCACTTTAATCTGTTCTCAGCGTTCATCATTTTACTGTAACTGGTTCAAACTTTGCTACTAAATGCTTTAACTCTTAGACTGAGACCATCAACTGTGTCTCAAATTGGCTATTTTTTTCTAAAATATTCAATAATTTTTGAGCCACTGATCCACACATGTGCTTTAAAAAAGTCAAGTGGACTTCCTCAGCTTTTCACTTTTATTACATAGGTCTTATTTGGGCATGAAGAGTCTCCATTGTGAACATTATTGAAGTTTTTGTCTTTTTCAAAGGGACAATGCGTGTTAATAAACACAATATGTGCCAATACGCAAGATTAGAGCCATGGCTAATTTCTGTCTTTAATCCCTGCGTAAAACAACGTATTTCACATAAAACCGTACAGTCAGTGATGAGTCGAGTTTAAACCCGAACATTATACAACACTGATTCATCATAATTCCCCACTTCGAGACAATGAATGGCTCTAATTTGCTTTGGAAAGTTAACAAATCAGAGCAGACAGTAATTTATTTGGATGACTAAACATCTAAATAAATAATAATAAAAAAAAAACAAAAAACCTTACTATAGGTTCTCCTCAGTGGGGAACTCCCTAGTCCCTCTTCACATTCTCGTTGGATTCACGAGGTGCTTTATAATCTCAAGCTTGAGAAACTCAGGTTTACACTTAAAGGCTCGGTGAAATCCTTTCATGCTACTTGGGATCCTTTTTTAAACTACATACATTCATTGGACCTTTCTTCAGAGTTGGAGGACTGATATGTGTATTTTTCATTCTTTTATTTTTTCTATTTAATTTCTTTAGTATTATTTATTTATTTCTAATTGATATATATTTGTGCATATATGTGTGTATATCTATCTATCTATCTATCTATCTATATATGGGGTTTTTGTATACACCCCTTTTTTTTCCTTCTCCTTTTGGTTGAACTGTTTCTTTGTTTTGAATGGCTGGCTTTGGGGGGGGTTGACATTCAGGTGTGGCAGTTGACGCCTGTTCTATATTTTTGTACCTCACGTTGTCTGTCTAAAATGTTCTATAAATTAAAAAGAAAAAAAATTACTATAGGTTTTTGTCTGAGTTACATTTTGACACTATTATTATTTTTTGTGACTTTGAAAGAACTGGATGAGTGCCACTAAAACAGCTGTTGGTCTCTGAGGGTTCCGTATGTCTATATGTTTGTCGAAATGACATATTTTACCTTTTCTCAGAAAAGGTATCGGGGAACTGGAGATGTGGGAAGGACGAGGCTAACCATTTCCATGTCTTTTGGGAATGCCAAACTATTTGAATGTGAATGTGTTTTCATTTGATTTTCCATTATCGTTTGAAACAGTCTGTCTTGGTCATATTGCATTGGAGAACTTTAACCATAAAGTCAAGAAACTGCTCTGTATTTTATTGGCAGCAAGCAAAAAAGCTATTAGGAGGAGATGGTTTAAACCTGAACCACCAACGAATGAAGACTGGATTAATATCGTTTACGTGATCATGGAAAAACTTTCTTTGACACTCAGATTACAGAAGGACACATTCTACAGAATATGGTCAGAATATGTTAAACCTGTGAGATCAGATTTTTTGTAAATACTATTTGACTCAATACATATACATTTATTATTTTACCATCTAGAAACTTAGGAAACCAGTGGCCACCCCGCCCCCATTTTAGTTGGGATTTTAGTTGTAGAAATTGTTGAATTGTTGAGTCTGTCTGTATGACTGTACTAGTACGATCATTTTGTTGCGCATAATTCAGTTACCGCATTATGTATTAATTGTGGTTGAATGCTGAAATGAGGAAAAAAAATGTGTTGTTTGATTCTTGTATTAAGTCAGCAATAAATGTGTAAAAGCGCTTGGGGGTAGGATTAAATAAGTTTACACTTCTTCCTACTCCTTTTCGACCATGCAAAATTCAGACTTGCACATACTTGAAGGTGGATTCTGTTCATTTTATGTTATTCTGTTTTTGTCTTATTTGCCTTTGGTTCGTTTTATTTTGTTTCTTTGTCAGCCGAAGAGAAAAAAAAATATTGATTTCTTTCAAACTTTCATTGTGAAAGAGTTAAAAATAGAAAAAGCAATAGTTTTGTAGATTTTCACATTGTATTGTAGACTAGATCTGCTCTTTCAGTAAAAATGTTAATATATATAAATATATAAAGTGGCATATTTTGTCAAGTAAATGATGCTTTTATTGATTTCTTGCTCTGAGTAGGCGCCTCCGAGACCCCTGTGTTTTAAAGCACTGGTAGGAAATGTGAGTTCATTCCGCAGATCAGACGTGAAGATGCTGATTTGGCTTTTTGACTGGGAGTCCAGCTGGTATCTGGAGGTGCTTGTGGGTTCCTGCTGGTTTAACCACAGTGAGTTTCAGGAGTAAGTTTGCTCACTGGACCTTGCAATTATTCTTTTTCTTGTTATCATTAAGTGGATGGTATGTGAGAGTGGTATTGTGGATACAGTCCCTGCTACTAATGCATTTTATACACATTATGCAAGAGATAAAATCAGGAAGTACATGTCCCAAGAGTTTAACTTTACTGTTATTATTATTATTATTATTATTATTTATTATTATTTTTTTTTTTAATTAACAGATACATGTCTTTATCTGCAATAGAAGTATCAACATTAAACTATTAGCTGCTCATAATATACTTTAACCCATAGAGACCCAAACAGCCACCGGTGACACAAACCATCTACAGATCTAAACTGTTTAATACCTATTTAATCCTATCAATACATGCTGCTGCTATATGCACCACCACTTTAACTGTACTGTTGCTGCATACTGTGAATTTTGCATATATTAAGAATTTATTATTATTATTATTTTTCCTTTTTCAACTTTTCTTTTTTCTTTGTATATTTTATGTTATTATGGTAGTTTTATTCTACCCTAGCTACCATATATATTCTATTTTAGACTTTATTGTTTATCTTCCACGCTAAAACTGAGACCCGGGTAACTACATTTTGTTCTATCATATACTATTAATGGAATGACAATAAAGCTGAGTCTGAGTCTGGCATGTAAATAATTGTTGTAAAACGCAGTTTGTCATCTTTTCATGGTCATCAGATATGAGCCATTTGGACGTTAAGAGGCTCTAGTGAATGTGGAAACGCTGTCATCTTCTACAACATTGATTCACCAGTAAAACCCATGGAGTTGGATCAAAGGCAGTGGATGGAAACGCTAGTTTTTATATTCAGTTAATGATATATTTTTGTTGGAAAAAGTCACTTTTTTCAGTTTTTCTTTATTTTGATGTAATAACCTTTGAATTTACTTTGAGTTTTTATGAACATCTACTTGATCAGTGGATCGAATACAGGAAAATACACGCATACACACAAAACATGCAGACGCACAAACATATATAGACAAGAAAGACGGGCCCTGAAATACCTCTGCTGGACTTATAAAATTAAAATAAAAATTTGATCACAAAAAAATATATATATGTAGGAAAATACATGATTTACACTGAAAAATGCAAAACAAAGAAGATAATGTTATCATAAATAGTGATAAATCACTTAAAAAATGGTTAAATATAAAGAAAAATACATTTGGGAACTGCCATAAAAGTAGCACTGGGTCTTTACTGACTTCACTTCCATTCCCCGGTGGTGCTGTAACATCCTCACAATCACGCCATCAGCGATATGACTCCATAATTTCCTAATTAAGGTCAGATTTTCACTAAAGTCATAATAAATTCAAGACAAATTTGTGAGGTTGGAATGATACGTCTCTCTCTGGTGGACGGACAGCAGCTCTGAAAAAGCGATCACTGAGGATCTGAAGCAGGAAAAGTATTAGGTTCGTTCTATCTTTTAAAATATTTAACCCCAAAAGAGTCTTTTAAAAAGCCCAAAGTAATATTCAGCATTCATGAAAATGTGCAGAAGTCAATTTTATTAGAAAGCGAGATAGAGCCGTATAATTCCACTATCACAATTTGGCATGCATTATTGAAAGCCCAGTCCAATCACACAGAGCTTTTGACAGTTTTCCAAGACCAGATGTTAGATTATGACTGAATTTAAGTTTGGATTCTCAGATGAGTGAGTGTAATGGACTAAAATCGACCTCCACATTGTTTTAAATAGCACTCAGGCTAAATCTCTTGCAAACTGATGGCTTAGTGCTTAAAAACGTTCATTTATCACAGGAGTGAATTCTTAGTAATGCTCCCAGGCTGAGGGATGTCTTTGCAGGTTTTACCAGTTGATGGCAGCAGGATTCTTCTGGAAAACAGCAGATCCCATGAGCATTACTCGCTATATGTACACATTATAAACAAAGGGTGCCAGGCACAACAAGCCCCGCCCCTCGCATGCATTTCGCCCATTATAAGTAAATGGGAAGATTTTAAAAAATTCATAAAAAGTTTGAACTTTGACCTTCTGTTTCAAAATGTAATTCATTCTGGGTCACTGGCAACCTATAAAGTCAATCTGGTATGAATTCAACCAATAGTTTTGCTGCTGCAGACAATTGGAATTTCACCCATTATAAGTAAATGGAAAAAAAAAAGAATTAAAAATAATCATAAAAAATTTTAACTTTGACCTACTTTTCCCAAAATCTAATGATATCTATTCTGGATCACTGGCAATCTATAAACCAAATTTAGTATGAATTCAACCAATGGTTTTGCTGCTACAAACATTTGAAATCTTGCCCATTATAAGTAAATGGGGAAAAAAAGATTTTAAAAAATTCATAAAAAATTTGAACTTTGACCTACTTTTCCCAAAATGCAATGTCATATGTTCTTGGTCACTGGCAATCGATAAACAAAATTTAATGTGAATTCAACCAATAGTTTTGCTGCTAGACAAACAAACAAACAAACTGAACCAAAAACAATACCCCTTGCCTCCCCTTCGGGGGTGGGATACTAAAATCATTCAGTGCTTAATTTTGAACCAAAAGCATCTTGACATTAATAATAAAATCAAAGTGCACTTCTGCGGCATCCTTCATGTTTTCCATGAGACATAGAATACTTAGTAGAAGTGGGAGATATTTCTCCTCTCCTTAACGCAATATAATGCATGGAAATAACAAATCATCTGAAGCAGCTGCAGAACGTATAAATGTGCGTCCTGCTCTAAAACACCTGCAGATAAGGCTGTGAAAGGTGCTTCCAGATGGTACTAAACACCTGGTCCTGCTCTCACCTCCCTACAGTTTTAGATCCACGGGGGTGAAGCCAAACCTCTGCCTGAAATGTTGGAATTAAACAGGTGTGTGTAAGAACGACTGACGTTTAGTTTGACTAATGTGTTGGTTAAAGCACCTAAAAACAAAATGATAAAGATTTCCATTTTCATGATTTAGGGTTTTTTTTTTTTCTCAATGAGGGGTCTCTAAATGTTTCCATTTATTACAGAAAGAAAAAGAATGGCCCTTTGGGAAAGGGAAATGATGTTAATCCTCCTACTGTTAAAGCTCAAACCTGCATTATTTTGTACTTGCCTTTCACAAACTGAGGATCTGGATTTATTTATACAGAAAATGTGAATAAATGTTCCTTTTTTTTATTGGGAATGATACGTAACCACACATTTGACCAATAATATTAAAGTATTTGTATTTTATGCTAATTTATATTTCTAGTCCATTTCAGTTTTGAAGTGGACAGAGTTTATTTTTGATATGCATAATATTTGTTGTGTTTTGTGCAGGATTGTTTAGATTTTATTTTGACTTGTGTGAGATTTGTTTGAGATTATATGAGATTTGTTGAACTGACATGGGACTTTGTGATCAGTAGAAAAAGATGGGGTAAGGGGGCAGGAGTGTATAAATTGTACTTCATCTCGGTCCTTTTCTAATGTTTATATATGTATATATATATATATATATATATGTACATTCTTATTCCTTGTTGTTCTTGGTTTTTTTGATATTCAAAATTAAAAAAAAAAAAAGTCTATTACATTTTGCAGGGAACTGTTTTTACTCTGATACATTTATTTGACATCTTGACATTAAATAGAGTTTTTTCTTACATAAAAACATATATGTACTTAATCATACTGCTTATATACTACTCATCTACCAGTAATATTCAATTTTAAATGACCTAAAAGTACAGCAGTACAGTACCCTTACATGTATTTGTTTGCGTCAAAATCAATAACATACATTTTCTGCATGAGTAACTTTAATTCTAATAATCAAGTGCATTTTGCTGAAAATCCTTTGCCTTATTTGACTAAAGTAACATTTTTTAACTCAAGAGATTTACTTCTGTAAGAGTATTTCAACTTTATACTTCTACTCCATTACATTTTGGAGAGAAGTACTTTACTTCAATACAATACAGTGTGTTAAATAGTTATTTTCTTCAACCTAAAACCATATGTATGTACCTTTATACCATGATTTGATACAGTACTATATCACTAATCGACCACTAGGATGTAAATTATCTAAAACTACAACATTATAATGAAGTTACATATTTTATTTAACGATAAAAACAATAGAATACACTCTGTGCATTACAAATATTTAACACATTTTGCTAAAAAATACTATACTTTTACTGAAGTAACATTTTGAATTCAGGAGTTTTAGTGGATTATTTCTACTTAATACTTCTACTGTCTTATATTTTGGAGGGATTTATTTGATATATTTTGATGTTAGATGACTACAGTGTTATGTAATAAACAGTAATATACAATTTCTGCAAAACAAATCACATATTTTACCCAAAATTCAGGGGGTTTAGTAGCCTGTAGCGGAGTGTTTCTGCTTTATACTTCTACTCCCTTACATTTAGGAGGAAAGGCCTTTTCCTTCAATGCTTTTATGTGATGTTTAATTCTAACCTTGACATTAAAAAACTTTTAGACATTTGTCTTTTTTTTTTATATTTAACTTTTTTTTAATGCTAAAAACATATGGATATTACATGTTTTGAAGCGGTATTATGCAATCAATCTACCTAGTGGTGTACAATTTTCCTAAAATTACATTACAATACACTTAAATGTATTTATTTATTTATTTATTTATTTATTTGTGATAAAACAGAACCGTACGCTTTCTGGATAACAAATGCTTAGCACATTTTAGTGACAATAGCGTACTTTTACTAAGTAGCATTTTGAATTGTGTAGTTTTTCTTGTTGCAGAGTACTTGTACTTGTAATATTTCTACTTTTACTCAATTAACCCTTTCATGCATGAATTATTATAAAACCGAGTGGGCTGTTACTCCTAAATCAGACTTAAATGTGTCCGATTGGATTATTTTCAGTGATCAACATACAATATATTACAGGTGATTGTTTGTAACACCTTAAACACAACTTTAATCATAAATATTGAGATATAAATAAATAAAAGCCTCGTTTCATAAAGATAACATATGATCAATTTAGGAAAACTTCATCTAAAAGGTAACTGTAGTGGATGCATGTCAGTGGCAACATCAATTATCTGATAATGTAGGAAAAAAATAATTAATCAGGCAGTCTGTGTTTAAATTTTGGTGTTGTAGGTTAAAAACAGCTATTTTGGATGAATTATTACAAATATTATTGCAATTACACCATGCACGAAAGGGTAAAAGGATCTGAAAAGCAACGTCTTCCACCTCTGACTAATTCAGACAAATGAACGTACTCATCTCAGATGTTTTGTGAGATGCTACTCATAGGAAAATAGTCCTAAAATAGTGCTTGATATTCATTTCACATGTATATGAATGTGTCAGCTTTTCTTTTTGACTCACTAAACAGAATCAGGAAACAGCCACTAGAGGACACCACAGGACTTTTTATGCACAGTCAGTCCCAGTCTTGGAAAACAGAGGGAATTTGGGTTCATGGAGCCCTGATGGGAGGTCACAGGCCTACAGTTCCACTGGTGTTTCACAACCACAGTCCTGTTCTGTATTCAAGCCTTATCTGAATGATTTCTGACCAAACGCAGAATAAAAAATGTTATAGTTGTTGTTTTTCGTCTGGACTTGTCAGTAAACTCTCCTTGATGACTTTCAAGAGGAAATAGAAGACGATAATGTGACTATAACCAAAATATCTACACAGAATATCTATGTTTTAACATATTTTCTGTTATTACACCAACCATGGTTGTGTTATCTTCTCAGATATGAAACATGCGCCTCAAATGTGTGATCCAGGCCTCTCAGAAGTTAACATTTAGCTTCAGCGTGACTTATTTTTGTGTTCGAACATGTTGTGTTGGTTTGCTGAAGTGCCGTTCCACAGTAAATCATCTCTGGGGTGTTTGATATTTATTTATTTCTTTGTACAGCAGATGGCCGGACTGCAGAGTACAGTCACCGCTCCCTCTCTCTTTCTCTACCAGATCTTTGTAACGTGAGGAAACAGCGAGGGATTGCTAGCCATCCTGCCATCACTTCCAATTTGGCTAGAGCCAGAATAAACTGCACGAGCCGAACCACACAGTTAGTATTTGGGTACGTTTCTATGTTTGCTCCCTGGTTTTGAGAGTTTTAGTAACTCCTTGAAGTTTAGATACACCAAACATGTCCAACAGGAGCAAAAAATAATGGACTTTATTTGTTTTCTCTTTGGATTCAAGAGGCGATTTAATGTACAGTCGCTGAAAAAATGACGAGACCATCAAAAATCATCAAAAACAATGATTATGCAATCAAGTACTAACTTCTGTGTGTATCATGTGACTAAAATAGACAGAAAAGAAAACATGGACTGTTTTTGGCAGTGCAATATCATAGTTATTGATGTAAGAACTGAAGTGATTTTGGTTTTCATCAAGAAAACATGGAAAATAGTTAGATATCGGCTCTGAAAATAAACTCTTGTGAGCTATTTTTGTTGCTGTCGTTATATTTGTCCAAACAAATGTACTTTTAGTTGTACCAGGCATTAAAATGAACAAGACATTGAAGAAAACAAGGGGTGGTCTAATAATTTTTTCCATAACAGTATTTTTCTGGCTCTGTGCCTCTGTCCATGGTGCTGAAAAGGAAGCACCCATACATATATATAAAGTCATGCACAGATGATATACAAACACCCAGACTACACATGATATGCACCTATTCATCCTTTCACTCATCCTTAAACCATTTTGGGATTATATGAAGGATGGCTTAAATTTTTTTTTTTTTTTCTTTTTGGATAGGCCACACTTTCTTTTTTTATATTCCTGTAGAGTTGAATTATTAGATTGAAGTTGAATAATAAGCACTGAGTCAAACAGCACACCCTTCATCTGCGGAGCTGTAATTAACGGGGGCAAAATGCAGGCGGTGGCGAAGGAAGAAAAAAAAAAATGCAAATTATTCTGCACAAAGGCTCCTCACAAATTGGCGTCACCATTTCTCAAATTATATCATTACTATATTTTGAAAATGTTAATCTGTTGAGCGGATTTCCCGGGGGAGTTGAGTAAATTAGTTCTATTTCCGAGACTGCCTCTCTGCAAAGGCACGGCAGCGACAAGCACCTCTGATTTGCTGATTACAATTAGACTCCCCAGTTTGGGCTCCTTCAAGCATTGATAATTTTCGGCATATTAAGCACGTTTTAGCAAAGGTGATAAGTCAGTTTTAATTGAAATGAAATTATTATTCTAATGGAAGTTTGGTTATTATTATTAGGAGGCACTAGTCATTCTAGCTTCATTTTTAATATATAAATGCTGGGGAGTATAAAAAAAAAAAAAAGATTTTGAAGGGCATTAGGGTGTCAGGATTGAATGAGGTAATTTGAAGGGAATTACTTTCTCTTCTATCAGAAATGAACTGAATTAAAAGTCCAAATCAATCGCTTTCACTTCTCCATTCTACTTTGACAGCGGCACAATTACAGATAATTAGATGGGAGGAAACTTTTAATTGTGGGATTAGAGGGAAAGAGAATTTGTAGGATCAGAGGAAAATTTCGAGGCAGAGTTTCTTGCTTAAAATCGAATCAAAGGATTTGCGAGCTTAAAATGGCAACCAGCTTCTTTTTTTCCACTCCACCCCCCCCTTTCTTTCTTTTTTTAATGTTTAATTGGAATTGCATCTAGTTCATCCAAATCATCCAAAACAATTAATTTAGATTTAATTCTATAATTATCATCAAATCGAATAATGTGCAACCTAATTTAGATAGTTAAAAATTAACGTGCGTGAAGTTAATTGAGTAATTAAACTCCTAAACTGCTGCCTATTAATTTGCCTGCCTAATTAAAAATGAATTTGATTTTGTGCTGGTAAAGTAGGCATCAGTGTTGGATGGGCGTTGTGATAAGGCCTGCGTCTTTTTTTTTTTTTTTTTTTTTTCCGGATTGGGGTGTATCACTGAACACCTTTATTAACTTGGCATGCCCATGACTCTCTGTTATCAGTGCATCTGTTTAGTAAGTGACTCAGGTGAGTGTGCAGCTGCAAAATCCTCTTAGGAGACTCAGCCAAGCAGAGAAACAGCACAGGAAGTTGGCATTAGTGGGACTTATTTAGTGATGGAGGGGGGAGAGATGAAGTGCCGGTGAAAAACTGCAGGTGAACTTGTCTCCTCACAAATAAACTTTGATTTCTAAATTCCTGACGCCAGATTGTTGCGTTTGGACTCTTGAACCCGATTAAAAGCGCGCAAATTAGTCAGGAAGTTACGTGCATGTGTTGTGCACCATCATTACCACTGTTAGTTTTCTTTCTTTCTTTTTTTTTTTTTTCTTTTTCCTGACACAGATCATCCCTAAACAGCTGACATATGGGACACCCCCCCCCCAACAGCAACATTTAATACGACTAAATAAGAAATAAAACCTCAGAATGCAAAAATAATGTGCACATGGACCAGCATCTCATCTGTTTGTGTCATGTTATCATAATATATAAAGATAAACTAGGTAAATTCTGCTTTTTTTATGTAAATATATATGTATGAGTGCATGAGGTTAAGAGGTTATGAGCGTCTGAGCGTTGAAGTAAAGGGTGATAATAGTCATGTAACAGCAGAATCAAGTGTTTTCCACCATATATTTCATTTTTTTTTTCCTACTGAGCCCCACATCTATTTCATCCTGGAGTTTTATCTCATGGATTGAAAGTTAATCAATTAGTCCATATAGGCCTTGTGCTCTTATTGATTTGGATCAACAGCACATAAGCGCAATAAAGACGAGCTGTCCTGCAGACTGTGATGCTGCAACAAACGACTGAGGGGGAGAAGAAGAAGAAAAAAAGTATTTTATTGTTATTATTCTATCTGAAGAGCTGCCAAAAGGGCCAGTTGTAAAAAAGGTAACAAGGCAGGGCAGCGGCGCCTGAATGCTGGCCTTGTTCGCCTTATTATCGGGTTAATTAAAGCTAGAATCTGACAATGTCACCCGGTTGTAGAAAAACGGATTTAAATGCAATGTCTCTGGAGACTGTGTCAAGGGCTGCTTTTCATTGAGCTCCTGCGCGCCTGACTTGGAGGTGGTGGAGGTGATGGGTGGTGATGGGGGGGGGCAGCCTATATATGTATATATGCTTGGAAATGACAAAAAGCAATTATTGAATTTTAGATGTCCAAAAAGAAATGAACGGGAGGAATTATTCATAAGATCTTGTCCGTGTGCGTAAGAATTAAAGTTAAAATACAAAGAGGAAACGCTTCAAAGACGAGCCCACTGCTGGTACCACCACCACTACTGCTGCTGCTGCTGCTGCTGCTGCTGCTGGAGAGGAAGATGGATAAATAGGCAAGATCATTTCTGAGGAGTTCATTAAAATGTAGGGCTACACGTTGAAATACAGAGGGTTGTTATTTGGGCTCGGGGTCAAGTGACGAGCGGATTATATACTTCCTCATAATAATATTAATTAAACAATTTGCATGCTAATAGGGTAACAATTATCGCAGCTTCTGTTGAGAGATTCAGGTTATTACAACATGCCAATCCGGGTGCCAAGGGTCAGGGAATGAGTGGGGTGCGAAATTTCAACTCTGATTAACATTATGACAGCACCAGACTTGGGATAAATAAAGTCGAATTAATTATTTGAAAACCTAATGAGCAGATAGGATTTAGGCAAGTCACATATTGAGTGCAGGGGTTGCACAAGTGGAGGAGCTTTCCAATTTTGTTTCCTGACAGGAAATGTTGTGAGTGTCTGCGAATGTATGTCCCCCCCCCACCCCCATGGAAATGTCTGCCCTGCTCTATTCGGATTCTATTGTCCTGTTAATAGTAGAGGAAGCTTTCCTTTATTTGGCCATAAATTTGGTTCATAACGCAGCGTCGTAACAGTAAAATAATAGAGTTTCATTTGGCGTTTGTGCCTTCAGCCACATCTCAGCTTTTACGCGCGGGGATGGAACGTGTTTAAAAGGTAACCCACTAACACTGTGATTTATCAGAAGTCAGTGCTGCTCAAAAGGACGCAGACACAAGCAGGGAAAAAGCGATTTTATTCAACGTCTTATTGTTTTTTGCTTATCGTGAAGAGAAAACGGTGCGTTTTTTTTTTTTGTTTGTTTTTTTTTGCGCCTTTGCCTGCAGTAAAATCACACGCCTCGAAATGCTATTTCTTTTCAAAACCGCAAAAAAAAATAAATAAAATAAGGTTAACTTTGCTGAAATAAAACCACTCTAAGTCCTGTAACGCATTCGCAGTTCCATCAGTGAACAAAAAAACTCTGGCAGCCTCCGGCCCAACCTATCCGCCTGCAGTCTTTTCTTCCCGGGAATCAGCGAGCCCTTCCTCTCGGTGGGTCCCCCGTGTAGTTGCGATGTAGTTCTTATCAAAGCCCTCCTGTCTTGTTGTGACAGCTCTGATATTGTTTATTGAGGTGGATGTCAGCTTTAATTAGCAATCGATACGGGGAGCGTTTGCAGAGAGCGTCTCTGACGTCAGAGTCCATTACCGCTTCTCATTGGGTCTCATATTCCCAGAGCCTGGGCTAATTATTGGGAGGTTCATGTGGATAAAGTACAGCTCATCCCTCCCTTCACATCATGTCCCCTACTCGTTGGCCACACTCACTGCATGCTTTTTAAATTCCCATCACCGGCCTCCAGACGTCGTTTCCTTTTGCCTGCGGGATGATGGACAGCAGGATACTGGATCCATCTCACGCCCAGTTCGGAGGTTCTCTCGGCGGGATGGTGGGCTTCCCGTACCATCTAAGCCACCATCATGTTTACGAATTAGCCGGGCATCAACTTCAATCTGCGTCCGCGGTTCCTTTCTCAATAGACGGATTACTTAATGGTTCCTGCACGGCTTCAGTGGGTAATTCCAACCCCCTCTTGTCTTCGGGCTGCGGGATGAATGGAGATAATCAGCAGTACAAACTGACAGGTAAGACACGTTATTCTGCACGATAACCTCCTCAAGGTTGGCTGCTTGCACACTGACAAAACACAAAGACAGGATATTGCGATACAAGTTCTCCTCATCGTGTTGTGTTTAAAGGGCAAGCCTATGTATCCACACGCACAGGGATATTCCACCTCCTCTCCCTCTCCTTCTCCTTCTTCTTCTTCTTCTTCGCCTCCCTTTTCATTTCCTACCACCGAGAGCTGAGGATGCAGCCAAGCAAAAAAATAAAAAAACAAAAACAATATTTCTGTCAATAGCTGCAAAGAAAACGCTTGTGTTGACATCCAAAGCTTGGGTTTTAATTCTAAAAAGGCGACAGATTTGAGAGGGAGCTGCAGGCTGCATGTGTGAGCCAAACAGCATCCACATCCAGCATCTTCAGCCTTAAACTTTACAAAATAATAGTAATAATAAGATTTAAAAAAAAAAAAAATCCTTATGCTGCAGCTTTAAACCCGGGCTGTTAAAATCGTGACAAAATGTGGTGATTTTTTTTATTTTTTTTATTTTTTTACCAGTTATTTCCCTTTGTTTACATTTATTCTTATTCTGCTGTCAGACTCGGGGGACCCAGACAAAGATAGCCCTGGTTGCAAGAGAAGGAGAACTCGCACAAATTTCACTGGTTGGCAACTGGAAGAATTAGAAAAGGCTTTTAATGAGAGCCACTATCCTGACGTTTTCATGAGAGAAGCACTGGCTCTCCGATTGGACTTGATAGAATCGAGGGTTCAGGTAAATACACATTTTGTCTATTTATGTTTTACCCTTAACCATTTGTATATGTGTGTGTGTGTGTGTGTGTGTGTGTGTGTTTATATATATATATATTCCTTTGTTTTTTGTTTTTTTTTAATTCATTGCAGAGTCAGTGTGTTAATTTAATGCAAAATCTGCAACGAAAATGCAAAATCAACCCTCAAATTGCACACATTTTAATTTAGGGATTAATGCAATATATGTTATATATTTTTTAAAGAAAGAATAAAATAAATGCATGATATTTCTTGGCTTATGTTGCACAGTTAAAATAACTTTAAATGTGCATTCATATGAAATTACGTGTATTTATTTACCTGCATAAACTTGTGTTGATAAAACTGGTTGATAACTCAGGATCATGAGACTGAAAACATTCTACATTTAATGCATAAATATATCAATATTTTGGGATGATCTTCATGACTCAGTTTTAGTTTTAAAACCTGTAAATGTAATATTATTTCTTCCAAACAAAACTTGCTTTGTTAGCTTCCTCACAACTTTTTTTTTTATAGCTTCCACTGTGCCCAGATTTGTTTTCATCCCAGGCCTGTGTCAAACTCCAACAAGGTCAAGATGGAACCAAGTTATTTAATGTGTTTTTTGTTTAGTTATTTGTCGATTTTTCAGTTTTATAGTGTGGGGTTGATTTTCTCCATCTGTAGGTATGGTTCCAAAACCGAAGAGCCAAATGGAGGAAAAAGGAAAACACAAAGAAGGGTCCGGGTCGACCTGCTCACAACGCCCACCCCACCACCTGCAGCGGGGAGCCCATGGACCCGGAGGAGATCGCCCGGAGAGAGTTGGACCGTCTGGAGAAGAAGAAGCGCAAACAGGAGCGACGGCTGCTCAAGTCCCAGAACAAGCTGGTTTCTGGGGATTTATTTCACACTCCGGGGTCGGACAGTGACAGCGGGGTGTCGCACGTAACCGACAGTGACCACAACTCCAGCCTGTCATATGAGCCTGTGGGGGGAAACCAAACGCAACCCAGCTGCGACCAAACACCTCATCACCCTCTCCAGACGCAAAACCAGAACCAAAGACACTTGGACCGGGACGCTGGCGGATCCGAGCTGGACTCGCCAGAAGCCAGCCACCGGTCAAGCCTGTGCTCCAGTAACGACAGAGCCTCCAGCCTGCAGAAACTGAACCCTTTCAGCGTCGAGAGCCTGCTTTCGGACTCCAGACCCAGACGCAACCCCGCGGCCTTACCCTCCTCTCGGCCTTTGATAGGGAAAGGACACTTCCTACTCTATCCAATTACGCAGCCGCTTGGATTCATTGTTCCTCAAACTGCTCTGAAGGCAACGACAACAACAACAACAACAGCAGCAGCAACAAACTGTGACAGTGGCCCGTCGGAGAGAAGCCGCTGCAGCATCTCTGCAAGCTCTGCAGGATGTAGGACCAACCCCACGGACTGTGCGGACGCGTCCACGCAAAGAGGACAGACCGGATCAGAGGACAAACCCAGTCCGGCGCGCGCCAGCCCGTCCTTTCCAAGTGGCAAAAGTACTCAAACCTCTGTTATTTGCAGCGATTCCACTTTCACCCACGAACACAGTCCCTCTGTCATATCCACACCTGTCGATGCAGACAGAAAAGAGCATTTAGACAACAAGGACCATCCCGAAAAGCCCGGGTCTGTATTATGTGACAGTCCTGCAGAAACAAAGACAGACTTTAAAGATGTCGACATGGAATAAATCCTAAGGGGTAAAAAAAAAAAAAAGAAAAAAAAAAAAAGAAAAAAAAGCAGAAACGTACAGATATAGCGTCTAAACGACATCTCATTAGGCCAAAGCTTAACCACAAACTACACTTTTGCATCTAATTTCTAGTTCCCCCCCACTCTGCTGATATTTTGACAATGTGTGCGCTCTTTCTTTCCATCTCTATCTCTATCTCTATCTTTTTCTCTCTCTCTTTCTGCGAGTGCGTGTGTGTGTGTGTGTGTGAGTGTGTGTGAGTCAGGAGTCTCTAGATATCATTTAATGTGTGATAACTTGTCAAAAAAATGGGAAAAAAAAAAAAAAGGAAAAACACAAGACCACGAGACCAACAAAAATCCTCAAGAGCTGTAAAAAGGTATTATACTATTTATATATGTAAGGTTTTTCTTAAATAAATCTATTGTATACAAGCACCTCAAATCGTGTGAGACCTTAAATAGCAGCACATACAGTGCAGGACTACAGTACAGTAGGAAGGGCTTTCTTAAGAAATCTCATGTTGTACTTTGTATATTGCCTTAACAAATTTATTCATCTATAAGCCCCCACTGAAATGAGGTTACGAGCCTGAGGCGAAAAGGACCCGCTCGACTCCTGCAGAGTTTTGATATGAAAGTAATTATTTTCCCGGTGGCTACTGCAGGGGGATTCAGTTTATTTTAGCTCAAAGGGGGTTATAATACATTACCGATTTCTAGTGATATGAAATCACATAAACTTCCAAGAATAATAGAATTAGCATGAAAAGGCCTGGGTGTCAAATTGAAATAGGAAAATAATAGCCCCGGCAGCTGGGAGTGTGTGTGTTTGTGCATATTGGATAGGAGATGGGGATTCGTGGGGAGGCATTTTCATGAGCTTTTTTTTTTTTTTTTTTTTTTACTTATATATTTTTTTCCACCCCTCCTCTCGCTCTCTCTCTCTCCACTTTGTCAGGGCCCCTTGTAGCAGGGCTATATTAAGATAGATGTTCGATGATATCCCTCATTGTTCTGTCGCTTTACATTGATGTTTCTGTGTTATCAGCCTATTGATCATGCGTCGGCTGTAATAGGACGGGCTGGCAAACGTGCCTATTTACAATAGCAGAACACATTTGTTCTAATAGGGTTGGTGGTCCCCAGGGAAGCCATGCAGGATCTGGGACATCTGCTCCCTTTTGCAATATTAGCAGTGTTGACCACAATATCAAGTCGACCTATAAGGGAAGAAGTGTCGAGGCAGCGTTGCGCGTAAAAGACAAGGAAAAAAAACAATCTTAAGACAAAAACATCCAGTCCGGCCATATGTAGAGCTCTTCATACTCTTGTTAAAATCCACAAGCCCTTTAGTGTTCTCTGTGGGTCTTGATTTGCAAATAAATTGAAAATAATCAGAGGGGTGAGCTTTACGTCTGAGCCGGCGCAAATGAATTTCTCAGCCAGTGTCCCTTTCAAAATATTTACATAAATTTCAACCCATGCAGCTGTTTGCTCTAGGAAGCAATGTCTTATTAGGTTGGTGGGGGGCAGGGGCCGACACAGCCAACATGGCACATATAGAGTGAACACGCGGAAGATTAAGGCCCGCCTATGGGTTAGGGGTGCGTCCTGCACGTGTGCGTCTTTTGTGCGTAAAAATCACACATGTCATTGTTCTGAATGGGAATTGAATTTTTTATTTATTTATTTATTTATTTATTTTTTTTATCACCGTTGTATTCTGCTGTAGAGTGGCTGTGGATGATATTATTGAACTTTTGCAAGCACTGCAAGTGTTTTATTTTTAATTATGTTGTGAGAAAATGCAGACACGCTGCGTTTCTTATTGCAGCCTGCAAATTGTGGGGATAACCAGGGCCATTTTTGAAATAACCCCTAAGATTCTTGGGTGTGTATTTTTCCATGCTACTCTTAGGCTATTTGGGACGTATGCCCAGTTCATCCATAATTCATTAGCACACTGAATAGGAGTATCGCTGGCTGCACATTGGTGGCCTTAAGGTGAAATTAGCGATTTGCTTAAGTAGTTAAGCTTTTCTTGCCTGAGAGCTGCACGCTGCATGATTCAAGACAAACTATCAATCGATATGCCCAGGCAGCCTCCAGGAGATGTGTCGTCCATGAATCATACTTTATGAATTCAATTTATACCCGGAGAAATTTTCAATTTGAACGCCGGATCATTATGGGAGAGTGTAAATTGTTTTTGCTCTATTATGCATCGGACGCCATCATTTTTCTTTCTAATTACGGAGGTGTCAGGTCGGGCTGTCATGCAGACGCTGATTTTCAATTTAACTGATCATCATGCATTCATTTTCCCATTTGATAAATCTGCTATCTCGAAGCTTCTCCATGCCCGGAATGCTAAAAGAGAGGCACAGATTGGCAAAGTAATAGGGGCCTGTATGCGGCAATAAGTGCAGATCAGGCAGCTAATTTAGCACCTCCTGGTATTTCCATTTCCATTTCTCATTTCCAACTCTCAAAGGAGGAAAAGCAGCCCAAAGGCAGAAAGCTGGTAGGCTTTTTACTATCGGAGAAAGACAGAGGAAAAAAAAAAAAAAAAAAAAATCTACCAAAACGGCTTGTTTTCAGCCACACATTTCCTAAATTAGGATATCAAGCTTAATTAAGGCTAATAGAGTTTTCTCAGTATGTGTTAGTTTTATTTAATAGAAACAAATTTGCGCAATTAATTATGGCCGGGATATTAAGAGTCTCATTTGCAGCATTCGAGCTCCAGAATAAATCAGCTTCTCCAGAAATAAGCCTCTCATTTCGAAGCCAAATGACTAACCAAATGTTTTTGTTTTTTTTTTGTTTTTTAAATCAGCTTTAATCACAGGTATCAGGTTTTTTTATTCCTCAAGTATTTGGGAATACAGTCAGATTAAATAGAAGTTAATTTTTTTTTTTTTAATTTCATTTTATTTTATTTTTTACATTTTAGGGCTCAAAGGCATTCATTCATGTTCATTTTTTTTAAATTTTTCTGAACAAAAAACACCCTAATTTGACCTCCATCAGTCATTTCACTCTTAAATAACAAAGCTCACATATACGTTTTAACAGGAATGTGCAAAATGCAAAAAAAAATATATATATATAATTAAAAAAAAAAAAACAGTGACAGGGAAGGATTTTGCAAGTTTCACGCTCAAATCAAGTCAAATGGACAACCTGTGTTCTCGCCATAAATCCGCCTGTCTGCACACGTTGCTTTTGTGCGCTTTGTGTTGCCCTGTGATATCTTACAGGCTCTGAAGGCTCAGTTTGGATAAGAAAGAACAGTGTCCCTTTAAAATAAAAAAAAAAAAAAAAAAAAAAAAAAGGGGCCGCCATAAAATAAAATGGCACTTGACATTTGGCTTCTCCTGAAGCAACTCTGCCATGCCTTTTAGGATTATTTTACATCTCACACTCATTAATGCGCTGGTGGATTTAATCATTCTTATCTTTACTGTGCATACCTGGGATAAGCCTGAAATTACCATCTGCATTGATTTCTGGACGATCCTGAAAATAATTTTAATTATCCCGGAGTGTTTCGCGAAAAATCCGTCTAATGAGAATTTAGTTAATAATACCTCAACGTGAGGCTTTGTAGCAGTTAACGCGAGAACAACAAGACAAAACGAATCCTTATTTGACCTTATGACCTGTTTAAGCAGCAACATGAAGGCAAACACTCAAATAACACTTCTTTTTTTCTTAAAAATTCATAATAATAATAATTTTGTTGAACATTTAAAATAAACCCACAGGATCTAAACAATGTTTATCCAGCTGCAACTTATTCAGCAATTCTCATAATCTCTAACTTCATGTAACAATAAGATGAAAACTATAAATTGTTTTAGTACTTTTATTTTTTTATTTATTTTTAACTCATGACAAACTTATTGAAATGCATAACTATATACATATGAAAGCAACACAATATAGTTTATTCCAATGTCAGGCTGCATTAATATGCAATAAACTGATACAAATCAGGAAATCTATAAATAACACTAATAGTAATAATAATAATAATAATAATAATAATAATAATAATAATAATAATAAAACATTACTTCTATTATTAATTTTCAGCTTTTTGTTTGCAGTGGCTTATGGGAAAAGTAGAATTTTTTCATTGAATATAAGCTAATGTTACACCCAGACACAGTGATGCCTTATTATTAGCATATTATGTAATTGTTTTAAGGGGGAAAAAAAAAAAGCAAATATTACTTTGTAGAGCAAAACAATATGAAGTATGCATCTGTGATTAAAAAAAAAGATCAAATGAACAATTTGTTAGAACATCCTAAAAACATTTTATGGTTGTTTTTTTGTCGCTTTCCTGTGATTTATTCTTCCAGGCGTAAAATGTCTAGGGATGGACATTGAATATATATATATATATATATATATATGTTAAAAAAAAAACAAACAGAAATTTGAATGTACATCAGCACAAAAAGTGTGTATGTATGTAAAACCACGATGAAACACATCCCATAAGGACAAACCAAATAAACATATACTTTTATTTTTGTACAGACGACAGAGGCAGCGCACACCGTCCTGATCCAAAGTGCAATATCCTAAGTGCAACACTACTTCCTTATTCCTTTTTAAAAGTGTCTTTCTCATTAAATATTGCACATTTCTACATTATGCAGGCTTCATATTGTCTCGGAATAGCTGTAGGGGAGGATTAGATATTAGACTCCTCTTCACAATAAGAGCTCATGCATCCTTCTATGATGTTGGAAAGGTGACAGATTAGTCTCACCTGTTGCAATCTGCCCTTTGTTTTAAAATCTATTCATGAAAGTGACCTGTATTGTTAAGTTGTTCTTCGGAATTACACAACCGGATAATTCACAGGACAATAACAGTAGAAACCGAGCGCATATAAAGCAACACAGGGCTTGAAATGTTTCTTCCTGTTCGAAAGGAACGTCAAAAAGCTGAAGTAATCGGGGTTTATTTGAATTTTTGGCCTCGGCTTCTACTTGGATATTTAACAAAAGCGTCCAAAATGATCGAATTACAGCGTTATCGGTTATAGACTGAAGTTTGCATTAACTTCTCTGACTCTCCTGCACTGATTTTACGCGTATACGCCTATAGATGTTAACTGCAGCTACAACAAAATATCTCCCAGCCGACTGTTAGGCAAAAATGAGCAGCGACAAATGGGCTGAAAAAACAGAAATCCTACGTAACTCTAACTTCCACAGACCGAGTGGGCTGTTAGTCTGACAAACAGAGCACGGTCAGCATCAGTTTATGTCTGAACGGTGTCCTGATATGTGAATGGACTCTTCAGTGTTGTGGATATGCACGAACTCAACCCTCAGCGGCAAATGGGCTACACCAGGGGTGTCAAACATAAGACCCGGGGACCAAAACCGGCCTTCCAAAGGCTTTAATCTGGGCCGATGTATGGATTTACAAAGTGCAAAAATGACACTGAAGACAACGTCAAGGGTGTCGAATTCATTCTAGTTAAGATATGCCTTTACTAATCCTACAAGGGGAATTCCAGATTTACAGCAGCAAAGCACAAAAGCACACAAGAGCAAAAGAAAGTGCAAAATCAAAAGTGAAGACAAATCCAAAAAGCGATATATAAGATTTACAGCTGTGCACATGCTGATCATGCCACAGGTTGGATAGGGATACTGTGTTTTGATCCACATACAGCCCCAAAATAATAGCGTGATAACCTATAAACAACGACAACTCCAACATTTCTCCTTTGTTTGATGTAAAAAAAAAAAAAAAAGTAAAATTACTCTATGAAAATATGTACATTCACAAACTATTCTTTCATGATATAATGTGAATGACCTGAACAAATGTGAACCTGAAATATTTTAACCCGTAAAGACAAAAACAGCCACCGGCGACCAAAAACATCCACTGATCTAAAATGTTTTAATACCTGTTGATTCACCGATTCTATCAATACATGTAAATAATTTATGTAAAATGCAGTTTGTCGTCTTTTCATGGTCATCGGATATGACCCATTTGGACGTTCAGAGGCTCCGTAGAGAACGTGGAAACACCGTCATCTTCTACAACATTAATTCACCAGTAAAACCCATGGAGTTGGATCTATGACAGTTATGCTTGGTTAATGAAATGTATTGCTTAAGAAGTGACTTTTTCTTCAGTTTTTACTACTTCTGATATTATAATAATCAACTTAACCTGAGCTTTAATGAACATCGACACGATCAGTAAATGAAATATAGGAAAATACCTGATTTACACTGAAAAAATGCAAGATAAAGAGAATAATATTATAGAAAAAATGGTGGCAAATCACTTAAGAAAGGTTAAATAGAGAGAAAAAATAATTTGGGAACTGCCACAAAAGCAGTTTAAGAAATATAAGTGTAATATTAACAATATAATGCCTGTTACTAAATATTTTGTGCATTTGTGGATCCACTGTGACATAATATTTTTGAAATTGTATTTATTTTTCTTAACCCGTAAAGACCCAAACAGCCACAGTCGACCCAAACCACCTACTGATCTAAAATGTTTAATAACTTCTGAACCACTAGTCCAGTCAATACATGGAAATAACTGGTGTAAAATACAGTTTGTCGTCTTTTAATGGTCATCGGATATGACCCATTTGGACGTTCAAAGGCTGCGTAGTTACCGTGGAAACACCGTCATCTTCTACAACATTGATTCACCAGTAAAACCCATGGAGTTGGATCAGTGACAGTGGACGGAGACGCTTGGTTTATGTTCAGTTATTGATATCTTCGCTGAAAAATTCCCTTTTTCTTTAGTTTTCTCTGTTTCTGATATAATAACCCTCAACTTTAATCTGAGCTTTTATGAACACGTACATGATCAGTAAATTAAATATAGGAAAATGTCTGATTTTCATTGAAAACATGCAAAATGCAGAGGATAATATCATATTAAATGGTGATAAATCACTTAAGAAAAAGCAAATATAGAGGGAAAAAAAATTGGAACTGTCACAAAGGTAGCACTGGGTCTTTATGGGTTAATAATAGATTTGACTGGAAAAGTCACTTAATCTTGTTTTTTTTTTTTTTTTTTTTTTTTTTTTTTTTTTTTATATTATAAACCTCAACTTAAATCTTAGCTTTTATTAACATTCATATGATTAGTTAATTAAATATGGGAAAACACCTGATGTTCACCAAAAAAAAAAAAAAAAGAAAGAAAATTCAAACGATAATGTCATAACTAATGGTGATAAATCACTTAAGAAAAGTTAAAAATAGAGAAAAAAAATATTTCAGAACTGCCACAAAAGTAACAATGGGTCTTTTTGAATTCAGAAATTTCAAGTTGTACACAGCTGTTCGGGTTATTCACATTTTCATAGTGTAATTTAACTTTTGACACAGCAAAACAGTGCAAAAAAAAAAAAAAAAGATAATTATTTATAGGTGATTATGTTATTATTTTACTGAGCCGGTCTGTATGTGACCCCTGAACTAAAATGAGTTTGACACCCCTGATCTATACAAAAGAAAAATGAAAGTATTGTAGATTTGACTTTAAAAGTTTGCATCATGCTATTAATATAGTTGTAATACTCTACATATAAAACACAGACACTGCTACAAATGACAAACATTAATAAGGCACCATGCAGCGTCTATACATGCGCATCTCATTCTATACAAACCAATTATCACCTTTTCTAGTGCTCGTGAAAACACACAGTCAAAACATTTTGCAGTTAAATGCTTTGGCTCTAGCTTTGTGTGTGTGTAGGCTAATTGGCGAACGATTGGCCTTGTGTAGATTATATTTAGAGCATTTGGACGGTCTGTTTCGACAAAGAATAATCCATCATAAACCATCACTATGTGCCGTTGGTCCAAGAACTGACATTTTAATGACGAGGTTTGTAAAAGCAGCGAGAGTTTGTCGAGGACCTGAACGGCTGCCAGCGACGACAAGCACCTACTGGTCTAAAATGTTTGATAAATTCTCAACCGCTAATCCTATCAATATATCGAAATAATTTGGGTAAAACGCAGGATCGGACATGACACATTTGGATGCTCAGACGTTACGTAGAGAACGTGGAAACACCATCGGTTTCTGCAAAATTGATTTAATCGAAAAACTCACGTAATATGATGAGTGACAGTGGTCGTAGATGTTTGTTTTATGTTCAGTTATTGGTATGTTTTGCTGATGAAGTCACTTTTTCTTCACTTTTCTGTTATTATACAATAATCTTTGAATTTAGTCTGAGTTTTCATGAGCATCTTAACGAAATATAGGCGACTACATATAGGAAAATACATGATTTACACTGAAAAATGCTAAATACAGAGGACAATGTTGATAAATCAATGAAGAAAGGTTAAACAGAGAGAAAAAAATCATGTTTTTTTAACTGAAAAAGTCATTTTTTTCTTCAGTTTTCCTTGCTTTACTCTGAGCTTTTATGAACATCTACATGATCAATGAATTACATATAGGAAAATACATGATTTTAACTGAAACAAAACATAAAATACAGAGGATGATGTTACAATAAATGATGATACATCAATTAAGAAAGGTTAAATAAAGAGAAAAATTCATTTTTTTTACTGAAAAAGTCATTTTTTTCTTTTGTTTTACTCTGAGTTTTTAATGAATATCTACATGATCAATGAATTATATGTAGGAAAATACATGATTTTACCTGAAAAAACATAAGATACAGAGGATAATGTTAAAATAAATGATGATAAATCAATTAAGAAAGGTTAAATAGAGACAAAAATTGATTTTGGAACTGCCACAAATGTAGCACTGGGTCTTTATGAGTTAAACTACACATAACTAGGATAGTATTGACTGCTCTGGTTGTTTGCAGTAAGACAAAAAACTTTGTCTTAGTCTAAAAAAGTTTTGTCTGCATTAATATAATAAGTTTGAATTTTATTCTTTGAACATCTACGAGGTCAGTAAATGAAATATAGAAAAATCCATAATTTTTTGCGAAAAATGCAAAACACAGAAGATAACGTCAAATAAAAAATACAATTAAATGGTGATAAATTGCTTAGAAATGGTTAGCTGTAGAAGTTGCTGCAAAAATAGTTTGTCTTTAAGGGTTAAAAAAAGTTAAAATGTTAAGTATTTTGACAGTACAGTTTAGTTTTATGCGTTGAACAGCGCCGCTTTTATCGCATTTTCTCACTAAACTTCAGCGTTTCCCGTTATTCGGTTTTGTTTTGTCGTAAAAGTGTCCTGAAAGTCTCTCCAAACACTTCGATTATATTTCCAAGGTTTTAAACATCCGTTCAGGGAGGCTGGAGGTGACTTCGGGGTCACGGTGACAAATCGACATTGCATGAGGAAGAAGAATCCTTTTCAGCGTTTAAAGTCCAAAAAAAAAAATCTAAAAGTCACTGCTTGGAAATAAGACCGGGGAACAGGTTGTCTCATACAACTGGGTTGAAGAAAGACCTCAGTTTGTGGAAACACTTTGGCCGTTTCTCAGTGAGATCAGTGGTCACCTTCCATAAAACCATGTTGCGTTTTCGAAAAAAAAAAGGAATCCGTAGACGCCAAGTAGGAATTAGCTGCTTCTACTAGTGGGTAAATTAGTGCATCCACCTCAGCGCTTGGGGTCCCAGTATAGAATTTCATACTTCAATAAGCCTATAATTTCTTTGAATCCTTCCTGTTGGATCGATGTGAATCACCACCAGGCTGGTTGTGTCTTAGAACGGGGGAACCCTGGAGAACATCCCGAGCTTCAAAGTTTTGGTGGTGAAGCCATCTTTTGTTTGATAACCGCGTCCCGAAGGCCCGCGGAACTATCATCCAAGGCGAGACACTGGTGTGATCCAAGGAGGGAAATGGCACAGGTCCAGTTGAAAATCCAATGTGGGTTTTCTCAGAACGACGCGAGACAGGAAGCAGGTGGTTGGACCGAGGGAGGCGCGCTTTTGCAGAAACAATTACAGGGAACACAGGGAAAGTTTTCGGGCAGAGTTTAGCGAAGTGGGGATGAATCAGAGGTTTTTGCCTTGTGTGTTGGGGTTGTTATGACGACTGAGACCAGAGCGGATGAAACCGAGGTGTAGGAGGGTTGAAATCAAGTCGATACAGGTCCAGATAACAGGGGCGTCACGGGAAACAAATGTTAGACGGAACCAGTTCTTGCCATAATGCTAAATAATAAGCAAAAGAGCTGAAAATATGAAAAGGAGGTAAACTCCAGTTTGCAAGATTATTATTATTTTTTTTCCCACAGTGATGATGTTAAAGATGTTAAAGGCTAAATCACACAGTGCTTTAACTCTTTATAGGGACTCTTTTTAACTCTTTCCCTGCCAGAGTGTTTCACAGTGAGTTCAACGCCAGCGCCAGCCTTTTACGGTCATACGGGATAGTGGTGAAACTTTACAACCGGTCCCTCATTTTTCCGGAAAAAGCTGCTTCTTTGTTTGTTTTTGGGCTGAGGAAAGTCATTCACATGATCCACAACAGCTCCAGGGCGAGGTCAAGGGGGTCACACATGGACCGCCCGCTGCTTTGTGACTCATAACGTTTGAACCGGACAAGTTTAAAAGAAATATTACACAGAACTGTAAAGGTCTAAATGCCATCTTAAACATACTCAAAGGGCAAAATTGAGTTTCGGATATTTTTTAATGAAAAATTTCAAAAACTACTGTGTCACATATGGACAAAAAAATTAATGTCTATTTTTTGCAAGAATTATAAAGTTCTCTAAAGGGAAGTTCCTCTGACATTTTCATCCTAAAATGTATTTAGTGTATACCGTAAACCCTCTATTTTACAACCTAATATATTGGTTAGAGGGAAAAAAAATAATTATAATTTACTTATTTATTTTTACAATATTTACAACATACGGATAATATTAACATTATATTCAAATGTATTTTGTGAAGATATATGCATGTATTAATTTAAACACTGTGTTTAGAGTATGACATACATAATATAATAGTCAAATATCAATGTATTTGGAATAAATTTAGTTTATTTATGACGGTTTATAAAATGAACCCAGGATGACGGCAGAAAACTTTGTCACTTTCCAAACATTCACACTCAAAAAAACTCCTCAAATTTTTTTTCACAAATTTTTTCTCATTTCAAACTACATTTTCCTGAAAATATAAGTAATTACCTATTAAAAAATATAAGTTGGGTGTAGATTATTGTATTTTTTTTTTTTTTTTTTTTTTGTTATGTAGAAAATCAAGGTCAATGAATTTACCGTATTTGGTTCTTTACCTGCAAGTGGCAAAAAAATAAATCAAAATAAGTAAATAAATAAAATCCAAGAAGTAAATATAAACATAAAATATACAAAAAAAACACATGTAACGTGAAAGGAACATGTATGTTAGAACATTAGAGCAACTGTAACTGTTGCCGTCACTGTCTTATAACGTATGTAATTACGGAAAACAGTCACTTGCCCGAAAAAGGGTTTTAATTTAACTACATTCAAGGAAAATTTCGAGCCCTGTTTATCCAAAAGTGAGAAAATCCAGGATAGAAACGCAGCCGAAACTGAGACCTAAAGGCAGATCTTAAATACTACAGCTCTACATATTAAACTGAGGCTGTCTTTTGACTTTGTGGCCAATAAGCTTATGACAATGTTGGTTTTGTCGCAGTTAAATGTGTTTTAACAGCATCAAGGAAAACGGGACAAAAAGGTTGCAGGGGTTTTAATACACTACGGTTACTAGCTATTAAACAAGCTGCAGCTAAGCATCATGGGACAATAAAGACAGAGCCAATAAAAGGTTTGCTGGAGCTTGTAGACCTGAAAATCCTGCTCCTGAAAGAGAACTCTAGACTAGAAATTCAATTAAAATGTTTATGTTGGAAGCATTTTTATTCAATGGGAGCAATACGGCAAAACTGAGCCTGCAATTAACGCCGTACCCTTCTGTTACCTGCCGACACCTGCATCTGTGATCTTTTAATTCTCAGCTAGTTTTAACTGGAAATGTATAAATCGTGCTCTTCTAGCAGCTTCAGCAGTTGAGTGGAAACCGCAGACGACACCCCGTATAGTTTGAATAAACGTATTTCTTCTGTTTGTGGAAAAAAAAAAAAAAAAATGACAAGAATTCAACACGGTTTAATTGGGATTCTCACGTTTACGGGCTGGTAAAGAAATCTCACATCTGTACAAAAGATAAAACACGGTTACTAATATTTACTGGGATTCTAAGACATGCGCACAGTGTTATCATTTGTCCCTAAGATGAAAAAGGAAACAAAATGTTGCTGTGTAAAGAGAAACGAGGAGGGGAAAAATTGACCCGTGAAGACCCAAACATCCACCGAAGACCAGAGCCATCGACTGATCTAAAACGTTTAATACCCGTTGATCCACTAATCCTATCAATACATGTAAATAATAGGTGTAAAGTACAGTTTGTCATCTTTTCATGGTCATCAGATATGACCGTAGTTACCGTGGAAACACCGTCATCTTCTACAACACTGATCCACAACAAAAACCCATGGAGTTGGATCAATAACAGTGGGTGGAGACACTTAGTCTGTGTTGTTATTGATATATTTTACTGGAAAAGTCTTTTTTTTTTTTTTTTGTTCAGTTTTCATTGTTTTACTCCTGAGGTTCTATGAGCATCTGCACGATCCGTTCATTACACGTAGGAAAATACATGATTTTAACTGAAAAACACATAAAATATTCTAAGAAATGGTGATAGATCAGTTAAGAAAGGTTGAAATAGAGAGAAAAAATTCATCTGGGAACTGGCACAAACGTAGCTCTGGGTCTTTATGGGTTAAAATACACATAACTAAGATCCGTGATAGTGTTGCCTGCTTTGGTTGCTCGCAGTAAGACAAGTAAACTTTGCCTCATCTCAATTATTATTGTTTTTTTCCCCCCTTTTTTTCCAGATTAGTGCAAGCGTAGTTTTCCAATATTCCGTTTATGCACACGTACACGGATATTTGTGATCGAGACGTGAAAGTGCATATAAACAGCGTTTACTGAATCGCATCTGAACTTGAATATCTGCTATTATCCAGAATCCTGTGTGCATGTAAATGTTGTCATTGGGGACTTACCGCTTGGTGGTGATTTATATAAAAAAGACAAGCATTTTCCCTCCTTGACTTCCCAGGGAATCTGTGCCCTAGAGGTTAATGAAGTGTGAAGTGTGAAAACTTCCTGAGATGGGATGAGTTAAATAGTGTTCTCAGATGTTAAAGCAACACTGTCCAAATTTATTTGTGTGTGTCAATTCTTTATGAGTCTTAAATCTGGCAAACATGCCCCGTGGGCCATCTGCTACCACTGTTAAGACTAATGCCATCTTGTGTGTTCCAGTCAGTCCACATAAATGGGTGTAATAATGAGATCTGAGCAAGAATCCCACTGAATTCATGGGATTTACTGACATTTGTTTCAACTGTATTGAATATATTGAATGTCACACGGAAAAGAAAAACAGACTAGCGATATGTGCACGTAACAATCAAGAAAAAAGCTAAATATTGTTTATAAAAATCGTACAAAAAGAGCAAGTGTGATGGATATACAACCGGAGGTGTTTCCTAAACAATATACAGCCACGGAAAACATTAGTTAAATCCAAATTCCCAAAACTGACAGAAATTGCACATTTTTACATAATGAGAACATCGCCTTGAATAACTGATGACCGGAAAGACAGACGTCAAATGGTACAGCCGCGGAAAAAATTATTAGACCATCAAAAGTCATCAAAAACGACGGTTATGCAATCCAGTGCTAACTCCTGTGTGTATCACGTGACTAAATCAGACAGAAAAGAAAACACGGGATGAATAAAAGCACTGTTTTTGTCAGTACAATGACATAGATATTGATGGAAGAACTGAAGTGACTTTGGTTATTATCAAGAAAACATGGAAAATGGGTAGATATCAGCTCTGAAATTCAACTACTATGAGCTATTTTTGTTGCTGTCATTATATTTGTACCTTTAGTTGGACCAGGCGTTACAATGAACAAGAAATTGAAGAAATCAGGGGTGGTCTAATAATTTTTTCCACGACTGTATATCACACACGTATTATACAATACGAGGATTTCTGAACTGAAAATAGTGAACGGATGAGCGTAAATTTAAATGTTCAGACAACATATTAGGTTGTTTTTTCTCTGCATTCTTAAAGCGTTGTTAAACTACGTTAGGTTTAGACAACAATTCGAGCACAGGTTTAACACAGAAAAGCCTGCAAGCGTGAAATAAAAATCATCCACAATATATTCAGCGATCTTTAACCCACTGTTACTTTAATGGCAGTTCCAAGATGAATTTTTCTCTATATTTAACCATCCTCAAGTGATTTATCATCATTTATTGTAATATTATCCTCTGTATTTTGTGTTGTTTTCAGTGAAAATATGGTATTTTCCTACATTTGATTTACTGATCATATAGATGCTCATAAAAGATTAAAGTTGAGGGTAATTATATCAAAAATAGAGAAAACATGCACTATTCCACTGTTATCTCTACATTTATCTATTATTTTGACATACATATTCTGATTTAAGAGCATTTTCTATTTCAGACAAACAGGATGTACCGATAAAAATGCCTTCCATGCCATTTTATTTACTTTATTAGTTTTCTACGTGTTCATTTCCATTGCAGTCGACCACACTTACACATTTATCAATACAGTTTAATTGAGTTGGCATTAATTTATTTGACCCCCCTTGGACTGTTTATATGGAGTCCACTGACATTTACCTTGTATTCATCTCCAGGTTGTTTGTCTTTGTGCTACGGGGCATGTTTAGTCGAATGTTCTTTCCTGATTTGGTAAAAGATGCTGTTTCCAATTCACACAAACAGGATGTGCTGATATTAATCTGGTTTTATGAGCATTATTTGGACATGCGTACATCAGAGTCAGAAAACGAATCTAATTTGCATGTTTTACTGCAGGTTGCTCCAGTTTATGGTCAAATCCTCTGGTAGAAATGGATGCTCCAAAGAAAGTTGGAAGGAGAAACACACTTACTGTTAAACATTATGGCAGAGGATATCAACAGGTTTATGAATATGAGCAAATATAGAAAAACTGACCTTTTCTAGAAGGTGTTTGCGGAATAAAAGAGGGAGGCGGAGTTCACACAGTGGAACATCTGCCACTGAGGTATGCATGGTTACACTCGAACAAGAATATCAGAGGAATATTCACATTTATTGAACATGTAAAAAGCTTATTACCCCGCCCCCCGAAGGAGAGGCAAGGGGTATCGTTTTTGGGTTGGTTTGTTTGTTTATTAACACTTTACCAGCAAAACTGTTGGTTGAATTCATACGTAATTTGGTTTATATATTGCCAGTGACCCAGAATAGATCTGATTAAATTTTGGGAACAGTAGGTCAAAGTTAAAATTTTTGATGAATTTTCCAAATCTTTTTTTTTTTTTTTTTCCCCATTTACTTATAACGGGCAAAATTTCAAATGTCTGTAGCAGCAAAACTATTGGTTGAATTCATACCATATTGGGTTTATTGATTGCCAGTGATCCAGAATAGACGTGATAAAATTTGAGGAAAAGAAGGTAAAAGTTTAAATTTTTTATGAATTTTTTTTACATCTTTTTCTTCTCCCATTTACTTATAATGGGCAAAATTTCACATCTATAAAAGCATCAATTTTGTTTCAATTTACTTCAAGCTTGGCACATATATAGAGGCATTTGATATGCTGACATCAGCTGGAATGATGCCAAAACAACCTACAATTTGTGAAAGGGGCGGGGTTTGTTGTGCCTGGAACCACTTGATTGAAATAAACTGAATATTAGTGTGCGTGTAAACATAGTCAGTGACTATTGTTTTGACATAATGGTAGTTCAAGGTGTATTTTTTTTTTGTGTGTGTGTGTGTACTGAGTTGATGTTAAAAAAAAGTGCTTTTTGGTATCAAAATTTCTATAACAGAATTTTTTTTTTTTTTACCAAAAAAGAAAATGATGAATTTCACAAATAAATTAACTTAACCAGACACCACACTACAAAAAAGCCTGCACAAAAATGAGAAAATTAAACTCATTATTGGGTTAAAATGTCTTATTTCAAGTAAAATTATCTGCCAATACCGTAAGAAAATTGCACTTACTGAGTTTTCTTAAAATAAGAAAACATCATCTAAGAATTATTATTATTATAGAATACTAAAATTCTTATTTTAAGCGGAATATACTTCTTTCAAGTCTTCATAGTAAGAATTAAAAAAAAATCTATATTATATGTATTGTTTTTTTTACACATACTGCTTAAAATTAGTTGTAATATCTAAGTGGGGGCGTTCAAGATGAAAATTCTTGGAACAAGTCAAATAATCTTAACGAGATTAAGTCTCAAAAAGTAAATAAAGCTAAAAAATGAGATAAATATTCCAAATTCAAGTCAGATATTCCTTTTTTGCGGTGCACCTCTGCTACTATATTGATAAATCTTTGCAAATATATACATTTCAACTGTGTGACCTCTATAATAGATACAATATGAACCTTATAGAGGCTTCACTAACAGACATTTTTGGTTGCAATTAAAATGGCCTGACATGTCGTCTGAGGCAGCTCTCGCCTTCCACCATTAAAGTGGTTCTGCAAATGTTCTAAGCACATCAAGGCCAAGACCTCAGATCTCACTATTACATGCACATTATTTAATCCTTGGGCTCCCTGGTAGTACTGACATGTACAATTTCTGTCATTAACGTGCCTGTAGGCTCAAGGATGGACCAGCCTCTGAGATCCACTTCAGGTCCAGTTTTTCATTTAATGGCCCAGGGGATGTGGAGCTCAACTGGGCCTGAAATGTTACTATAAAAGCTGCCATGTAGAGAAACATGTAGCCGGTCCAATCGATCACATTAAGGCTAAGGAAGTGTTGAGATGTGACAGCCCAGAAACATTTCAATACTGACGCAATCTTCCTGAGAGCTTCAGGCACACTTCTGAAAATAAAAATGCCTTGTATCAGTCCTGTAAATGGGTGTGATTACTCATAAAGGAGCTTATTGTGCAGAGGCTGGAAGCAAATTAGAGGTGATAGTGGGACAGAATCAATGCTGTTTACCTCTTGGAGGTGTGAGCATATCCATCAGCGGCGCCGAGGACGGCCAAGGATCCCTCCTTCCCAACTAGTTATTGACAGTTTGAGGAGGACCTGAGGAAGGAACATTTTAAGACATAACATTCATTTCTCCACTATCGATGAGCAGCCAAGGCTTTCAAAATAAGTGATTAAGACAAGGAAGACATAATTAAAGTGCCGCCTACAGCCTCTTAAGCCGGATATGTATACAGTAACCAGTGTAGAAAAATACGTCTTTACCTTCCGTTCTAGGCGTACATGTCGGTTTTTGTTTCCGCACTGAAAAAAACACGGCTTCAAAATGCTGGAAGTGACTGTTTTGTGGTTTGTTTTGATGCTGCAAAATTTTAAGAAAGTAAAAAGACCTTTTTCTGGGAAATTAATTGTATTTTAAAGGGGTCATATTTTGCTAAACCCACTTTATTAGTCTTTGGTAGGGGTGTAAGAAAATATCAGTTCCGCAATACATCGCAATATTTAATTTCACGATACTGTATCGATATTAAAAAGTACTGTATTGATATTTTTAGGTATTTATTCAAATGCAGATATGGCGAGGGTTCATTTTTGTTTTTATTATTTTCTATTATTACAGTATTATTTAACACTGTTTTGTTACATTATGGTTATTTCAAGCATCCTAAAGCCCTTTTTTACCGTCTGAAAGAGGCAGATGTTAGTTCCTTTGTTGGGATGGCGAAAAAATAATGTTCTGATGTTGGCTGATTCAGGGACTGTTCACTTCACAGCTAACTGAATATGAACATTTGAGCAGGATCGTAAACCTTATTGTCTGTGAAACATAATTTAAGTTTTAAGTTTTTACAGAGGAACGATTTGTGATATCGCATTAGAGCTTGTTCTGATCAAACAAAATGTGTTTAGTATCTGTGCATATTTCTGGTGTAATTCAACTTTTACAGGAAATCTTTATTAAAAAAGAAACAAAAACATATCGCCTTTGTTAACAGTATTGTGATATATCGCGATACATCGTATCATGATCCGAGTATTGTGATTTGTATCGTATCGCCACATTCTTGCCAAAACACACCCCTAGTCCTTGGTTCATTTATTTGTATATTTGGACCCTAACAGTTCATAAAGTTTGGATTTGAACTCTCCAGGTGCTGCTAAGTTATCTTTATATTCATTCCTGCAAAAATCAAGTGGATTTCTACAACCTGTTTGAATTCCTTCTTAATTTGTTGCGTCTATAACTAATTACGTCATGACATTTGTCCATATAAGGTCAAGACTTCCGACGAACATTTCTCTGAGTACGACATAACTGTTTATCAGCAGCAGCGGTTGTAGTAAAAACTGAAAATGTGTCCAAACTTTGAGTCAATTACCTAAAATGTTCAACTGTTGGTTGTATTAGTGAAAACAAGCGGTTGCACGGGACAGAGCAGCAACCTGGAGGGAATGGGGAGGTAAAGCGGCTCATTTGCGTTTAAAGGGCCAGCGCTCAAAACGACATTTTTTGTGTCATTACTCAGAAATAGGGTTGAAGATGGACCTGTGGAGCTGAATTAATGAAAAATTCAGACCTAAGTATAGCATTTACAGTTTATGTAGAGCACAGGGAAATGTTTTAAAATGCATAATTCCATTTAAAAAAGCAAAATATCACTCCTTTAAATATTCACATCGAGCATGTTTTTCATTAGAAAAGTTATCTCATTTCAATAATATTCATCTGATTTTATATGAAATACTTCAGTCATTATTGGACTAGACCAGTGGTTCCAAAACCTCTTGAACTTTTTGATCCAAACAATGTGTTTTTGTCTCCTCGGGACCCAAACGTCTTATCTTGTTTTTGACTTGTTAGGGCTTATTTTTTGTGCCTTTAATGATTTATACTTCACATAGTTTTTGTAAGCACTCACAACTTTTCACAACCCATTTTGGCCCTAATTTCGGGAAAACCAGACCTAAATGTAATTGGCTAAAACAGTGGTTTCCGTAAAATTCCAGCAGAGAAATAAACGCAACTTACTTAACTTTTTAGAATTGTTGATAATGCTCCATAAGGCCAATCCATCCAATTCGTCACCTCCTATTATTAACATTTCAGGAACCCCTTGGGGGAATTTCTTTAAAAATTGGTACAAACATAAGATTTTCGTGGCCAAAGGTTAAAGGTCAAAGTTGCAGTGACCTTTCAAAATATAACAACCAGAGTATAAAGACTGGGCTGTGTTTACATGGAAAAAGCTCATGTGGTCTAATAAGTCCAGACTGATCCTGTTCCAGTGATTACCCATCATGCCTACTGCCTACAGTCCAAGCCTGTGGGGGCAGTGTAATGATCTGGGGTTAATTCTGGGGTTGACTACCTGAATTATAGGACCTAAGACGACAAAAACAGGTCTTTGTATGAGTGGATTTTGTTCTTTGCTGATGACACTCATATATTCCAACATGATAATACCAGGATCAATCAGACTGAGACATCACTTTCACACTGAGTCCAGACTTGAACCCCACTGAGAATCTTTGGGTTGCGCTTGACAAGACTTTACACAGTGGTCAGACTCTCCATCATCAAGCCTTTTTCGGGTAAGTGACTATTTTTGGTAATTTCCATATTCATTACAAGACAGTGACAGTAACAGTTACAGTGAGGACAGTGAATCAACAATCTCAGGTCCAATGTGGTCTACAGGGTCTGTAAGGTCCACCTCTGCATGAACAGT